>CAJVPJ010000934.1:0-14455 GCA_910592205.1 Paraglomus occultum | reverse complement strand
AGTAGTAGTAGTAGTAGTAGTAGTAGTAGTAGTAGTAGTAGTAGTAGTAGTAGTAGTAGTAGTAGTAGTAGTAGTAGAGTAGATTATTATTATTCAAATTTATGAAATTCAACTTTTCACCGTGATTGCCCATTTGAACATTGGACAATGGTACTTTAAACGCGATAGTCGCTTCCTGACTAGAATGGGATAAAAGCAGTAGTTCATTTTACTACTTATTGCGGCCCATCATATATCGAAGATTTATCGCCACTCTTTTCATGATATTTCGGCATAGCCCTGACGCGTAACGATGCAAATTTGACAACATCCAACAGTGCAAATAAAATTTTACCATGTACGAATGTGCAAAATAATATTTGTCTGGCTGCCAAATGTTGCAATTCCATATTGACAAGTTCTCACGTCTTGTGTAATTCGTTATGTAATTCAGCAAACCTTTTTTTCTCGATCAATATCCACTATTTTTTATTATTATATCCCGGTAATTCTATAAAAAGTTTGCGTTCCTAGCTTGTCACTAACATTACATAACATGACCTATAAGCTTATTTACAACATAGCTACGATTAACACAATGCGAGGCTTTTACTTAAAAGAATAAATCTGCTAAGACGTTGGAATAAACGATGAAGATGCAATGATATGGAAAATTACGAGACACTGGCAGCATTATTGGAAATTGAACGATAATTTTAAATTGCACCAAAGTAACATGTTATATTCATTAATGTTTGAGTATTTCCTTTGCAGAAAATTTATCTTGTTTTTTTTTAAGCCTGATTTTGCGTCCTCGTGTTTCCAAATGCGCATATGTCTTTTAAATTACGCATTCTAATGTCAATAATTGTATTCGACCTAATGCATCCATATACAATAATGGCTCAAATTATGCGACATGGTTAAGTAACAGTGTTCTTATTTGTCGTTTATTAAGCTTCTGAATACTGTGTATTCTATGCATTAAAATAATATCATTAATTTTTTTATTGTTTTCTAAATATAAAGTCTATCGAGTTTTGATAAATTAATCATCTCTGCCATCTTTTTCTCACCACTTCGGATACCAATACGGCCGGTTTGTCAGCGATCCATTAAATACCTGCGTCCCACCCTCAATATCTGAATCCGTGGCATCCACAAACTCAAAAATCATTTTTCCACTCTTGTCGCTTATTCTCACATGTAGGAAACCGACTGCTCCCTCAGCACTCACCCAATCGCCACTTTCGCAGGCTTTGCTGGTTCTACTACCTGCACCAGAAATAAATTGTGCGAAACGAGACCTCCTTGTTGGTGCTAAGAATTCTAGCACGTGGTTGTGTCCAGCAAAGTAAGCTGTTACTCGGTATCGATCCAGAATAGGAATTAGTTCTTTCATTTTATAACGCTGAGCACATTCACCGATCAATGGGTGATGACCTTTAGATTAAAATAAAAAAGTATGAATTTAAGTTTTGCTATTGGCGAACGTAAACTGGTACATCAAGTTCCTGGATATATGCAATGGTCGACATGAATGTTACCTATGACGAATATCCACTTTGCATCTTGATTCTCAACCAGTCTATCCTCGATCCATTTTAGCTTCTCTTCGACTGCTCCATCTTTATCCCAGCCCATTATTTTAAAGTTGTCAAACATTCCTTTTGCCTTTTGTAATGCCTCATCGTAGAAAAATATATTGGTATCAATATGGATCCAAGCAACCGTTGTGTTCTTTGGTCCGAAGGTCGTCCTTCGCACGTAGAATAACGCCGGTAAATAAAATCTGCTGTTTTTGTGGAGACTGTAATCGATTTGGGCGGACACGTTGTTGTACCTGTGTAGGGAATAAAGTAGATGTACGGATTGAATCGTTATTCTAGTCGCAATGGGGGGTTTTTAAAAGATTATGACAAAAAAAAAACGACTATCGTTCTTATAAGAAAGTTCAGCAAACATAGAATTAACAGTCTTTACCAGTCATGATTTCCAGCGACAGTGTACCAATTTATGGACGATAGCTTTTTACCATTGTAGACATCTAACCATATAGTATTCCACTTTTCATCATCAACCGTTTGCACGCCTTGATAGTCATATTTTCCTCCTTTATAAAAGTTATCTGTAGTTTCAAACAAATTAGTCTTAGAAAGTGAATAATTGTCCCTCTTTTTTCCTTCACCGAAAAACATAAACTACTTGATGTATACTTGTGAGTTTCTCAACTAACCTCCGACATTTACAATAAACTTGCTATCGTGTTCATCAGCACAAACCTCCATGGCCTCGGCGACTGATTGCTGTAAAAACTTGTGAGTAGTAGGATCTTGTCCGTTCATGCCCCAATCTCCGATTATTAGAAAGTCCAAGTCTTCATCTGTGTAGATCTCCTCATGCACCGTGGACGTTGTTTGCCAATCACTGATGTCACAAATACACAGACATACGAGTGTTAATAGTATTATTAAAAAGTGTAGGTCAGGTTTTGCAGGTCGTAACATGTCTACAACATACTCTCGGGTAAATGTTCGCCAAAAAAACGAAAACGGTTTCTCACATGATGTGACGTTAAATTTCAAAAAATTTTCCGGTAATGGAAATGATTATCACAACAAAACGTCAGATTAGTAATACCAAATAAATAAAACCAAAGAACCTGTTGCTATTATTACGTATTATTATTATTATTGGACATCAGAAATAAACATGAAGAACAAATTATACAGCGCGTGCATTGTCAACTCTTGACTCGTTAATACTATTAATCTTGGCTGTGATAAGAACCTTCGCACAATTGCCCTGCCATAACCAGTTATCAGTCCCTCTTGGTTAGATAATGGTAACGCGACACCTGTTTAAATAAAAAATTATCTACGATTCAGGCTCGCCAAATACGCGGCAATTAAGGATATTTGATGACAAAGGCCCCATAGCGTTAAGCACTTTGGTAATCTGTCAAAACTGTCCAGAGACTGTTTTGTCCTTATACAGCTACAAACCATCTTCTGGAATATTTCGGCAATTTCTTTATCAAACGAGATATTGTGATGTTACAGTAATTTAAATTCTGTAAGTGGAACAGCACAATAGTTAGACTAATAAGCGATAGATTATCAAACGATGCTAAAATTAGATGAATTAGACAGTCCCATATATGAAGCAGCGTAGAATTGACTTAGCATCGGTGTTCGCAGGGTTTCACATATTAAGACGTTCGATTCCTTCATTAGTTCAACAAACTAACATCCATTTATTCTGAAATTATACTTTTTCATAATCTATCCCCGAATATTATCCATTATATTTGAAATCATTAATTCGTACGTCTCGCAGTTAACTGAGTGGTAATTACGTTACATTACTTGCAACCGATAGACTAACAATTTAATCCAGCGGGTAGAAAATCAATTTTCGTAATTAGTCAATGGCCATCCGCTGTCCCATTACTGCTGACTCGACGATATTGTTTTATGGCATGGATAGTCTGTGGCGACGATATCATCCGAATTTGGTGGATATGTCATTAAAGAACGCGCCTCAGCTGACAATTCGGTCAGCTTGACCAAGAGACTCCAGTAGGTAAGAGCGTATTAAAATATTTACTCTCCTTATCGAAATGTGATAACGGTTTTACATCGTTTATGATAAACAGTGTTCCCGTGTTGTCATCATCATTTCACGTGTTATTTATCTCGAGTTAATAAGCTCGTAAATACCACTTAGAAGTGTATCTCCACTATCTGGACGCTTATCAGGATCAGCATCACAACACCGCTCGGCAAGTTTCTTGTATCCCTCTGGTGTGGAATCAGGCATCGATGGTCGTAGTCCGCCCAAAATCTCGCAAATCAAATCTCCATCGAACTGCCTATCTTTAAAAGGTTGTTCACCAGTAGCAATCAAATACATAACGATACCAAAAGAGTACACATCTGATTTCTGAGTAAATTTGCGAGTATAAAAGACTTCCGGTGCAACAAAGGGTAAAACGCCTCGTGTATTTGAATCTTGTCGACACGAATTCACCGATCGTGAGAGGCCAAGATCACATAAGACTGGTGTTGTCCCACGCGTATTGGCATGCATATTTATGTTTCCACCGTGTAGATTACAGTGCAGTAATCCCATTATATGAATAGTTCTCAGTTGCCATGCAATACGCGCCAAACACTCTAGTTTATCCGACCATGTCAATCTGTTAATGTTTTGACCCAAATATGACAAAAGACTACCATTGTTGGCATATTGCATAGCAATCATGTACTCTTTTGTTACCGGATTTTGTGTGTATCCATAAATTTGAAGAAAACCATGATAACCTGAACACTTGACATGATTTCCAAACTGTTAAATAAAATACATACAGTCAAAATAAGCACCACTATAATTAATACTAATACTACCCATTAGTTGCTTACCTCAGAAATAAATAATTTCAGTGTTTCATCAAAACTCTTAAATCGTTTGAGCACAACGATTTCCTCCACATCGTCTTCTAAATAATTTTTATATCTGGCAGTATAAACCGTTCTATAACTACTAGATCCAATCTCTTTGAACTTGTGAAAGTCGCTATACTGCATATATCTTACAGTGTCGCGACTGTTTATGATTTTGTCCAATAATACATATATGTCGTGGTAGAAAACTAAAAAATATTCTCGGGTAGATGGCTCCTGAGTGATCCCAATTATCCAAATATTATCTGGTGTTAATATCTCTGGATATTCCTTTGATAACTATTTGAGCAAATAAATACAGTCGTTACAACGCTGCACTGGCCAATTTAAACGTGCGATACACACGTCGACAATATTATTTGATTACCTGATGAAAATTGAATAACTGATCGTTTTGTTCATCAACTATCCGTTTTAGCGATACACGTATCAATTCATCTGTTGTCGAATCTAAATGTTCTAGTTCTGCTATATGCGTGCATCCGTGGTGTAACGATGTAATCTCTTGTATGTTGGTTAATAGAGAATGTTCGATCCATTGTATATACGCATCACTTATATCGATCGCATTACTCCATGACTCCATAATAAACGAATCTAATGACTTGTTTCCCGTAGTCCAATCAAGAGGTGCTGGTGCTTTACATTCGAAGCAGAATGCATTTATCATAGGTTCTAATCGGTGTGTGCACGCCAGACATAATTTGTGTCGATATTCATCTTTTATTATATAATACTTTTGTTCGCCCACATCATATGTAAATCCGATGGTAACCCAAGCATTCATGGTAAGCATATCTGGATGCTCATAACATAACTAGTGGAAAAATATGTCAATAATTGTTTAAATTATTATTATTCAATAAACATAGTGCATAAACAAATAGTTTACCTCGGTATAATATAAATCATTTGTCTCTTCCGTTATCTCAAGCGGAATCAATTCAACGTATTCATCAGTAGGTAGACCATACAAATATGCATATTTTCCCCTCTCATCAATACAATCAGATGGAATCCATTCCAAATAAGCTTGATTTGCCGAGTTTGTTTGTAATTGAGATTTCTTAATAAGCTCATCGAGTTTCTTATTATTGCTAGTCCATCCGTTGGATAATTGTTTACATCCACAAGTACACCACACAGGACTACATCGGAGCAGTCCGCAAGTGGAACAAAATCCATATCGAGAATAAAAATCGTAAAAGCGTCTATGAGCAACCATGTAACAATCGTTACCGTAGTTGGTAAACCCTTTTATCAAGTAATTGCGGTTTTTAAGCCATCTTTTGTATCTTCCGAACTGGTTATCGCGGTTATTGCACTTGTGCGTTGGAAGTGAGTATATTCTAGCAAATTCATTCACAAGTGTCGGGGTACATTCTTTGCTGTTTCCTAGACGTAGCAGTATCACCAGGCGGCGATTATTGCGAACAGCGTAGTAGACGTTGTCAATGTGAGTTGGTTGCCTGTTGGTTATTCCTTCACAGGAAATCCATTCAAGTCTTAAGCATTCATCTTCACTCTCTAAGGACGATTGAATCAAGTTGTCAATCGCTGATAACGACATCGTCTGCCAACTAGGGAGAGAGTAAGACGTTTTATTTGTGTTACATCTCACGTGAACATTAACAATCACATTATTCTCAGTCCGCCTGGACTCGACACCTGAAACGCGATCGCTTGTTATAATCCTTTACCATGGTCTGCTTTATAGCAAAGACCCCTCTTTACTACTAATACGGAATTATTATCGCGTGAAAGACTAAAGCATTGTTATATTTAGGATGTACAAATTAAGATTGAAAAGTTTGAGCGTCTTCTCTCTTTAATTCGAACGTTTGATGGAGTGTTCATTACAAGAACGATACCGCTAAAAGGTTTCCAAACTGTAAACACATCTAACTGCCGCGAAAAAAAGTCAATCCCCCTTCTATGGTCATTATCTCGAACAGGACTGTGATCTTCGCTATAGTTTCCACAAATGAGCTGCCCAAACGGTGTGACTATAGTAATAGGGAGAGTTGACTGTATGTAAACGTCAAATCTAATTAATATACTATTATTGGGTTTCTATTTAAGTGGACTTTGGATGGATGCAGACAATTAAAAGTGTTCAAACATAATTAATACTGTAATATTATTAAACACATTTTACGACTATCGTTACCATATTTGTACAGTATATTGGGATATATTTATATTAATATTCATTAATAGTAACGATTACTAAAACATGAACAAAAAAAACCAGTGGCATAGCAATCGCGATCCCTTCAAGATCCCATACCCGGAAGAACACAGACAGGACAACCAACAATTGTAGATTCTCACATCATGAGCGTCAAGACAAACACAAGAAAATAAAAACAAGCAAGCAAAGAATACATGGGACGACAACCAGTTAATACGAAAAGTTTCAAGGGTGAAAGGCCAAATAGCAACGACTCACTGCGGGCGGTTCGATCAACGCTTGCTACCGACGAACCAGAAGAATCCTCTCCACCAACACCCTCTTCTTCTTTCACATTTCCGTCACTTTCTTCGATTCGACAACACAATCCAGCTCGATAATTGAGAATGAAAAGGTCTCCATACACTTTGCGGAACATTCATGAGTCTAGCCTGGTGCTGACCCGAGCTCATTGTGTATATAATCTAGCACAAATTGTGTTTTGTTTATATTATGTTTTGGGGGTCAGTTGAAAAAAAGAAACTCAAAGAAAATTCATTTATCCAAATGTAGAAAGAGATATGCGAGCCGCCCGCATAGGCTAAATATTGACATCTGGTATAACATCAAATAAGCCTTCTTAAGCCATAAAAGAGGCAATTTTCTCTAAGGTCAGCCCGAGGTGTATCTTTTCGATTATATAGCCATTAACAAATTGTTCACGGTAACGTATCAGAAATGGCACACGTCCCATTCTCAATGACCAACACTATGGCACATGCCCCATTATCAACGACCAACACTACGACATATGTCTCTACGCCCGCTACTCTATGACACATGCCCCAGCATACGACGTTCTCAAGACTAAATGGAGAAAGCGACAAGATACAGAAACTGTCGTCTTTGCGAATACCCGTGCAGATGTTATCATAAAGCTTAGAAACTTGGTCCAATATGTACGTCGTACTCTTTCTTCTTTATATTTATACCGAATCCCTGGACGCAAAATGAAGTATGGGAAAGGTTGTTAAGTAATAAATTGTATGCACAATTAGAAAATTGCCGCGCTAAATGGAGGCATATTTACGGATGAGGAACGTAATATTTCAAAATTTCCAATGGTTGGCCTTTACAAAAATAATGTCAGTCCCACTCTTGAGCCACGTGAACCGTATCGATTCACTGCCGTCAATCGTCTTAGTACCAATGCTCCGCAATCGAAATTTTACGTGGACGGAACTACTCCTGGCGATGTTAGGCAAGGTCGGTTTCGTACGTGTGCTTTTTTCACGCGAGCATAATAGTTTTCTCAAGTGAATGGGGTTATAAAAAAGGTGGAGTTGGCGCTCGCTGGTTTCTCGCTATTCTTGCTGCGACTGCTGATGTTCCTGGGCTTGTTGACTCTGTTGTCGAAATTCATGAATCAGTCAAGGTACAGTGATCGACATGTAAAAATTAACAGATTGAGATTGTTTCTTATTATATTATTATTCTAACTGGCTTAACTAAATTGTATGTAGATTTATGGGTTTACATTCTTCAAAGGTTCTGGTTGGATTGGTACCATAGTTGACGATTACATGTTTTACAACGGCACAAACTTGGCCTTCAGGTATCGAGATGTATTTCATAAATTTGTTTTATATTGGGTACACAATACACAATTTATTATATTAATATTATCGTAGCATGTGCAAGGATCTGAATGAAACTTGGGTTCCGCTTCTTGAAAGTAGGTTTGCATTTTTTTTTCTCTTCCATCTATCACATTCTTGATTATGGCAATTTGTAATTTTACGTAGAGGCATTTGCCAAGATCAACGGCGACTACGAAAGCATCGACGGCTCATATGGACAAAGAGGTATTCATAACATTTTTCTTTAACTAAAATAACGTACTGTGGCTTGAAGTCTCGGTGGCAGTGTCTTGGCGACCTAACTTGATGACAACGTCTGAGACGTGCCACACCGGGATTTCTTGTAAGACTGATAGACGTAATTTTTGCGCTGAAAATGAGTTAAATATTAAAATTAATGATTAGGTAGAAAGATATTATATTCGACGTTATTTGCAGTCTTTATTAGCCACAACTACTATGACTGCTAACGGTATTGTTTGTTACTAGCTAATAGATCCCATTAATTATATATAAAGAAAGCAGATTTATATCTACATATATAGTACTATGTATAGTCACAGAAAGAGATTAGCTAATACCGCCTCAGGTTATCAGTGAAAACGTGACTTTACTGCGGATATATCAAGAGCGCAACCTAAATTTGGGGTACTTGCCGATCTATCAAAAACGCAACCGCCGATCTATCAAAAACGAAACTTTTTTGCTATCGAGGCGAATAATTTTGTTATCAACAATCAATACGTCAACAGCGCCGCCATATTAATACATTAGCCGCAACATGTGCGGGTATGCGGACACCTTCGTATATTATAATGATCGAAAAAAGAAGTTCAGACAGTTATCTTTGGTACAGACTGCCAAAATAAAGTATATCTTTTCTGCTGATGTAGGCTAATACATCCAGCATACGATTGATTGCAATCCAGGAGTAGGCCTTTTTAGCGGACCTGATGGCTGCTACCATCAATTACTTCATCACTAGCGGCTGTGCTAACGAGGATATTTAATTTGGCAGAAGCTCAATGTGTAATAATAACCAAAAGGGTCATTTACCACACGAGACTTCCTTTGAAGCTGTTTTTCATGGTGCTGACAATTGAGATCAATGAGGATAATGACATTACCTGTGGTCGGTAGCCATAGAAAGCCCTATTAACAAGAAATATCTGAAATAAGATCTTTTCGTTATTGTAATAAGCGTCTCATCAGTAAAGTTGTTGCTACGAGCGTGTTTATTGCTACCACGTCGACTATTTTGCAATGCATGACTTAATGTCCTTTGATTATTTATTACAGCAATACAAATAGCTCGCGATTATTAAGCCTATCAATATTCTATACTCGAACTCAACAGATTAGTCTAATTAGCATAACAATTAAGATACAAAACAACTCGATATATAAAGCAAACTATGGGATTTCTAAATATCTTACAAAGATGATCCGTTTATTCCATACAATGACAGGTGCTCAATCCGAAATGTCTTGAACATTCAAAGTTACGCCAGTAATCTTGGTAAATTCCTCTAAATCTGAAAAACAGGTCATTATTAGTACAACTTATCATACCGAGTGCGCGCATATACAAATATACGTTACAAATATTAAAATTAACCTATAGGAATCCGATTTGCAGTAGCTTCGTTAATTCTTTTTGGGTCCAACCTTGACTCACGCTTAAACTTTGCTTTGACTTGTCTGCGAGTTCGGGTTGGAAAAAGTTTGGATATTATTTCGAAATCCGTGCCCCACATGGACAAGGCCTATAATGGTAAACAACAAAATATATATTTACATGAGAATTCACACACGTACACGCGAGCTATGTTAATAGATACCTTGTAAAACAGTTCCGTCTCGTCCTCCTTCCATTTTTCGTTTGCTCGGCTTCTCTTCGAATAGCTAGCACTGTTTATTATCGTTGAGTATGGATTTTCTACCACCAATTCTAACAACTCTTCCTGGACTGGTTTATGCATCGCAGACCGATCGATACGTAACGAGTCCTCGTCTATTACTATTTCCCCGTTTACTACTCTGACTTGAGGAGCGGCCGTACTAGATTAAGATTGACAACAAAGGAGTTTTACAACTAATGGTGTTACATCCAAGTTTTTGTCGACTATCAGATACCCTAACGATAACTCAAATATAATTTCCGCCAGCTGTACATACGTCTCTTTGATGCCACCTAGGTCCCATTCGAGAGCTCTAATGTCATTCGACTCTTGTCCAGAATCAACCGCCTGTGACGCCTCCTCATCGCTATGCACAATTTCAATCGAGTGTTCAGAAGTAACAGAATTCGTTCTTTGTCGTGTATGCGATCCATCATCCTGCAAGACATATTCTTGGGCGCCATCAGAAACGTCTATATCAGAAGCAACTGAGGTTTCACTTTTCCGAGACCTTGTGTTATTGACTTCGTCTGGATCTTCTATACCATCGAGTATGGATACCTCTTCACCCTCGATTATCGAGGCAGATTGCGTTGGTCGAATTGAAGGAGAAGATGGAGAAGGTGACGAAGAAGGTGAAAGAAGAGGAGGGGGTGGTTGTTGAGGTATCGGTGGAGTGACTTCTGGTTCGTCGACAACAGGCGTTGATCGAACTGCCGCAGTAAGTCGTTTTTTTTTTGCCTTTCGCTCTTGAAATTTTTCATACTTGGCTTTTTCGAGTTCCCTAAAAACTTTTGATTTCCGACCAACCCTTACGTCTTTGCATAGTTCTGCCATGGTAGTAACATTGACATTCACTGGCTGTTCGTCGGGATCGTCCTCCCATGCACGTATTCTTCGCTTGTTTGTTTTTATTTTCCTGTGTTTGTCTTGACGCTCAGGAGGTGATAGAGTCTCTACAATCGTCAGTTGTTCTATCTGTGTTCTTTCGGGTATTGGATCTCTTGAAGGGATCGCGATTGCTATGCCTCTGGTTTTTGTCATGATTTTATTTGCTAGAGTTTACTTGATTCAGTACAGTATTAGAATATATAAAATCAAATATTCCAGCGTACAAATATTAATATGGTAATGATGATCCCTGTATTATAATTAGTATAAAAAAATATGAATAACTGCATTAATTACCTCGTTATTATTACCGTTATAGTTTTGATCGAGGGTGTTGCTCTTTTGACAAACGATGTCAAATTTTCCGTAATAGTAAGCATAATTTATTATTTCGATTATTGAATGTGCGCTCTTGAAACTATAAATACAGTCGACTCTATACCGGCACGAGTGTTTTAGCAGTTTCTGGCCTTGTAACGAGATACCGGCGAAAATAATGGCGCGCGATTTTTTATAATAATAAATTAAAAATGTACTTTATTATAAAATTTAAAAAATATTAATATTAATATGTATGTTTTCTTAAAGCTAAGTAGTGGGACTACAACTTTATTATAATGTTAATACTTTGTATGTGCTCCTTCAGCATCAATGCATGCTTGAACTCGATTTGCATGCTATGATACTATTAACTATTGCCTTTTTATCAATTCCTTCCCGTTCCTTCCTAATAATACTAATAAAATTGTTTTGGGTGATTTTTTTTCTGTGCTATCATTTTTTTAACATGTTTCTCGACATTATGCTTCAAAACAGCCCAGATATTCTCAATAGGATCGAGATCCGGACTGTATGAAGGCCAGGCAAGAAGGCGTTGTGGGAGACGGGTATTCAGATTATTTTGGACATCCCTGGACGTATGTTTAGGGTCATTGTCTTGCTGAAAGACCCACCGACCACCTACTAATGCGTCAGCATTATCATAAAGTTGTTTATTTAGAATCTGACGATATAAGTGGCGGTTAAAGTTTTCAGTAAAGATATATAGACCGACTTTTCCTTTAAAATTGATAGCACCCCAAACATGGACTTTAAAGGGGTGTTTTACCATAAGTTGAATGGACTTTTTTTCACGAGACCATGCCAACATTGTATTGCGAAACATTTGAAGAGTTGTTTCATCTGAAAAAACAACTTTTTTCCAGTTGTAATGCTCATAATTACGTGCCCATAATAAGCGATTAGTTTTACTTGTTGGGTCAATAAATGAACTTTTCTTGGAAGAATTGCAATATAACCAGGGTGAGAAAGCTCGCGATGGATAGTTCTTTCACTAACTTCAAGATTTTGATACTTTTCTTCCAAGACAGCCTTCATTTCAGTAGCCGTCGTATAATGATTGCTTTTGACGATCATCCCAAGCTGGCGTCGTTTTTCTGGTGTCAATTTTCTTGGACGGCCAGATTTATGAATTTTGCAAAGTTTCCCACTATTCTTTAATAAACTGACATATCGTTGGCATGTACGTAGGGAAATTCCAGTTTTGCTTGAAATTTCTTTCGGAGTGCGGATATTTTGCTGCCAAAGTAAGTTAACAATAGAACGGTTTGTTTTTACGAAGTTTGGAGACATTTTACAAAGCAAAATAAACAAAGATGACAATAATGTTTATTGTTTGTTTGTATATATTTTATTTTGGTAATCTGAACTATCCGATTTGCTAACAAAATTAGTCTATGTTGGGCGATTGGCAGCGTTACGCGTATTTAAATTATTCTAACCAACGCGCCACTATTTTCGCCGGGGACTGTATCTTTATTTTATTTTGCAGACCAATTTTCTTTTTCTATATTACGCAGTAATCGTCGTAAGAGCAACAGATTATCTCTACCAACCTCTATTTTGTCATTACGATTTTGTATAAAATGCTTCAGTACCTCGACTTCCTCGTTAGTGTTAGGGTTATCTGATGATTCATATTTTCCTGAAGAACCAAATCGATTATCTCTTGATTGTTTACCAAGCTTCAATTTGGATATTTTTGTCAATGCCCCGACGGCCATATTGTTTACATTGCTCAAGAAATTCTAATAAATAATAACGGTTTTTTCAATGATTCATTATCATATAATGAATTTCTCTCTCCGGCACATAATTTCGACCAATGATTGTGATTGATGATGAGGACATTATTATTATCATTGACGGATACAAGTTGCTTTGAATTTTCGCTCTGGACTCATAACGATAGCGATCCCCGTTTCCTAGTACAGTACATATGTATATACAAATAATCACTTGACTTCGCCGGTATAAAGTAAAATTTTTTATATAATTTAAAGTACACGATTTCGTGTAACGCTGGTATAAAACAGATCTGCCAATAATAATATGGAATTTTTTGGTTCTGCGAAATTGGACCGATATAAAGTATATTAATATGCAAGACCCGTATAGAGAGAGTTGACTGTAGTAGTAAAGCACTGAGCAATTGCGTGGAAGGCAAATACATGGTGAAACTCGATATAACGGAGGCTACGGTCCCGACTCTTTTCTCCCTTGGGCAATTTTCAAATTAAAAAAATATTGAGGAACAATATTAAAGAATAGCGTAAAACATATATATTGAAAGTAAAAAAAAATGTTTAATACAAACACTAACCACTCACCACTAATATTGGGATAACGCTGTAAACTTTAATTACAACTTTTTATTCTAAAATTTAGAAGAAACAAAGCATATTGAGTGAGCAAGATATACCTAATACCAATAATTAAAAATTATTAAGTTACAAAATATAATATAATTGCTGGTATATAATAATAAAAAATGGTAATATTGACAATTAATTCAGAAAAAAAAGTTTTCTGAATTACAAGATTGTTATTGTATGAAAAACATGTCAATATTGAAATTGCAACATAGACATTTCCAAATAATAATAATAATAATTGATTGCACTGTTGATCACACATCAAAGCTATGTGGCGTGATAGATCTTTGAGAGATATGAGTATATGATTGTTCATCATTTGTGATAAAAATAAGCAGTGGAATAAACCATGATTTTGTTTTTCTTTAATCAGAAGGTCAAGCAGATGTAGAAATAATTTGAATATTGTAGATTATAATTAACTTTGTTTATACAAATAAGCTAATTGTTGTCTTCATAACTGTCACTAAATCAAGGTTACTCTTCCCTGATTATACCTCTAAACTTGATAAGCTAAATTCTGATAAGGTAATTGAGAAAGCAGACAATCTTTACTGTTTGGGCACATTTGTTTATATTAATATTTCAATGTTTTACTTTATTATTATTATTATTATTGTTACGGTCGGCGTCCACAATAGGGTTGGGAGAGCAATTAATTGCGTAGGTGTGTTCTGCCGAGAGGGGGTTT
>CAJVPJ010000933.1:0-14456 GCA_910592205.1 Paraglomus occultum | reverse complement strand
CATTGCGAAAGTGATTGTATGGCCCACGAAAAAGGGGCATTAATGGTAATCTCACCTATTCATTATAGTTTGTTCTTTTTACGCTTGCAAAAACGTGCATTATCGTCACAACTTGGATTTTTTTTCTCGCTCTCGATAGACGACAACATATCGGTGCTTCCGGACTTGCTTATTACTATTACATTAGATGAGGCAATTGTGTAAGCATATACGAAAAAGATGTATCCTTAGTCCTGCCGAGGTGTTGAAAATAACTATCAGTCGGACAGGAATTTATCGTATCAGGATAGCTACTACCTTTTCCGTAGGGTTTGTAATCAGTTCGTCCTGGCGGCGATGAGGGCTGAATAATACTATAAGCACATTTATACGTGTAAGAGTGACAGATAAAATGTCGATTGTTTCCATTTATCAATCGCTCTTTCAGCAAACAACTTTCGGAAAAGATGGAGAAAAACTACTTGTGTGTGTTTCGGCTTGATCATAGCAGGTATGTTCAACTACCTATTCAGACGGGTATAATAAAAAAATTTGAATAAAGAGTTATTTTGATATGATGCAATCCATAGTACTCACAGTATCTCAACATTGTCAGGGGGTGGGAAGGAAATAACAGGGGATGGTTGAGTATGAGATAAGCCTATTAATGGAGTCTCCCGCGTAAGATAATTAACAAACATTGTTAAGTTCTAGCTCTTCTTTCTACCAATCAACGACGTACACATTATTCCTCACGCTGTTATAATGTTTACTATCCTTTCTACGTTTCGCCTCTATTAACCCAATTTCATGTTCATCGTTAAAGAGGCTATATACAGTATAAACCACTCTTTTGTGATTCAGCTCTGCCCCAAGCAACGACAACCCCTTGCAATGCACTGATAATTTTCTAACTATTCCCCAACAAAGATATATTTAGCGCTTTCTTACCTGATTTCGACTTGAGATATTCGTCATACTGATATCTTTTTCAGTATCAACGTCAACTTTTGGAGGCTCTCTGACAAACTTGGTGTACGCACAATTGGCGTGTACGCATTTATATTAGCTGTCGCATACCACGTTGGCATGCATTCTGCATATACGCGCATAACAGTCAAGTCATTATTTTTGTCTCGCTCTGTTGATTGTGATGTTTTATTAAAACTCAAAAATTAAATTATTTATTGTATATACCGTTGATGCATGGGACACAGATTGTTAACTGATTTATAAAGATACAAGTTTTTATTTAGAAAGCTTGAACGGCATCAAGCAGATGGTATTTTTTTGCACAAAGTAGAAAACTTTTTTTTTTAAAAAAAATTTTGAATACAAGTAAGGATTGTTATAGTCGGTTACTAGTCCGGTAGTAAAAACACTTTTTCCGCGTCCCCGGCTGCTGTTACAAATATACCTAACAAATAATAACAAGGATTCCGCTAGACGAAACGACACGCGGCTTCTCAATCTTTCAAAAAATGCAAAATGCAAAAGTTGTTGTGTGACAATCTCAGATGTTTGTAACGACGAGTCAAACTACTAATTCTTGGAATAGCTTGAGCGCTTATTTAGGCATTTTATCGAATAAACGTTGTTTAGAACTTTTTGATAATGCATTCTTTATACCTTGTTTATTTATTCATGTTGATGTCAGAAAATTGCATCCAGTAAGTTTGAGCATACAACAATAATCGGAATTGCATTCCGACAGACAAAGAAATTACCGAAATGTTAACGCCCAAGAAACAGATGACAAATAAGAGAATAGCAAAAACATAGGTATTGTCGAATGGTTGGTCAAGCTTACCTTATTTCTCCAACCAAACTTGAATAACAGCGACGCCACTCTTTCCGTGTACGTTTGACGTGAATAAAGCCAAAAGAGTTTCGGTTAAATTGGTGGCATGTTAAAATGTCAACATTCTACTTTTAACATGCGTCATGATGCGTCATCGTTTATAGAGGGAGGATCAGTCGTTCAATTAAACAAACCGGCTGAGTCGGCCCTTGTTTGCAGGTAAATTTACAATATAGAAAAAAAAAGATCTTTGTTACCTTCGCGAAAAAGATTTGGCAGTTGTTCTGATAAACAGAACTTCCGACCCCGAAACACGTTACTATAATCATACCAAAAAGTTCATTAATATTATGTAATGTCGATCACTAAATTCAAGGGGGGAGTGTACGTGGGATAACATGATAATGCGAACTAATCTATGCCAGAATTGTTTCCTTGAATGTGACACAGATTTCATCCGGAACGGATTCACCCGATCATACATCACTATCATTGTTGGACAAGATTCACAAGATTTGAAAATTACCTGTTGTAATCGGTAATGATTATCGGTAAACATGTGGCATGCACATCGCATATGCTAAATAGCGACAAGATCTTGATCTTTGACTCGGGTATTTAAACGTTTGATTGATCTTTCCAACCTGTTGCTGTAAGTCTCATATTATACAAAGCACTTTATCTGATATATACTTGAACCATGGGGAAAGACGATACCAAAGAGTTAGTGTTGCTGCATGCAGAATACATAGGATTTGAGTTTTAGCTTATACTCTATGGGTAAAATAATTTAATTCAACGTATTTCTAATTCGATCATATACAGTTCTCTCACTCTGATTGACAATGCTACCGGGGTCTCGTGGGCTTTTCCTAAACCGACGACAGCGGACGGCACGAACGCAGCTCAATCTACTTCTGTGGTAGTGTTGCCCCGAAGGTATTTCAATCGACCAAGCTGCTTTGTTCCGAGGAAATTGAATTATAGCAAGTCACGGGCAAGCTAACATCCACTCAACGACTACATCGTTAAATAGCAAGAACACCCAATCGCTCACCGTTCTTGATAACCGTACCAACAAGATTTATGAAGTTCCAATCACGAACAACACTATTCCTGCCGTAAAATTCAAAGAGATGAAGGCCGCCGGAACAATGGGTTCAAGAGAAGAAGATGAAACTGGCAAAGGTTTAAGGTGAGTAGAGTGGTTAAGGTATTTGAACCAACAACGATTCACCATTTACGCTGTATCCTATATTGACAGGGTGTATGATCCAGGTACTGTCTACTTTTTCTACTTCTTTGCCTTATTCGATTATTTGTTATGTGATGCAGATCCTTATCACGTGTCAAATTTTTATAGCTTATCAGAACACGGCGGTTGCTCAATCCAAGATTTCCTACATTAACGGTGATGCCGGAGTCCTGAGATATCGGTAATATTTTCAAAGCATGCCCACATACTGTATGTTTGACGACTGGACTAAATCAATCTATCGCGGTTACTTTTCCCCTCCCCCCTCTCCACAATCATGAAGCGGGTACCCAATCGAGCAATTGGCTGAAAAGTCTACATACTTGGAAGTTGCGTATCTCCTCATCTATGGCGAACTTCCGACAAAGACCCAATACACCAACTTTGTTCATGAAGTTATGCATCACACATTTGTGCACTTTAACGTAGCCGAGCTCATGCGTAATTTTAACTATGATGCACATCCTATGGGAATGTTTATTTCTGGCATTGCTGCAATGAGCACTTTCCATCCTGATGCTAATCCTGCTTTAGTGGTATGTAATAGTCAGTGAATTGGAATGTGTGTAGGTGGGAGATTGAATATAGTACGTGGGAGATTGACGCGTGTGTCTACATCCTTAGGGGTCAGACTTGTTCACTAAAAACGAGCAAGCGAGGAACAAGCAAATATTTAGATTGTTGGGGAAAACACCAACACTGGCTGCGTGAGTATTTTTACAACACTGTTTTTTATTTTGCTATTTTCTATATTTTATTTTGCTAATCCCTTTTCTCCGCTTACGTTGCAGCATAGCGTATCGGCACCGGATTGGGCGGTAAGTAATAGTCTATAATTGCTTGATTGATGTGGTGTAAAACGTAAAAACGGAAACGTCAGAATTACGCTCATTACTTACTAACTATCATTCATCCCTTATTTTTTCACAGTACTTACAATCCACCACAGAATAATTTCACTTACACGGAAAACTTTCTCTACATGCTCGATCATCTCTCAGAAAAAAACTATAAACCCAACCCCAAACTAACACGGGCGCTTGACATTCTATTTATTCTTCATGCTGGCAAGTGATCCGTGATTGCAACTTGGTGTCCAATATATGCAACAATTATATTGACTTTTTTATTTAACTAACTAGACCATGAGCTAAACTGCTCGACGGCAGCAATGCGTCATATTGGATCTTCTCTTGTTGACCCATACAGCGCAGTTGCGGGAGCAGCAGCAGCTTTGTACGGCCCTCTCCATGGAGGCGCCAATGAAGCGGTGTTGAGAATGTTGGAAGAAATTGGATCGACCGAGAAGGTGTCTCAGTTTTTGGAAGAAGTGAAACAGAGGAAGAGAAAACTATTCGGTTTCGGACATAGAATATACAAGAACTATGATCCTAGAGCAAAGATTGTTAGAAATATTGCTTATGAGGTTTGTATTATGATTTGCGAGTCGGAAAGCCCGGTGAATGATTAGACGCTTTAAAGATATAATTAAAACCGGAGGTTATATGTGGTTTTTTTTTTAATAGGTGTTTGAAGTGTGTGGAAATGAACCGCTCATTGACGTTGCGATTGAATTAGAGAAAAAGGCTTTGACCGATGAATACTTTGTCAAGAGGAAGTTGTATCCCAACGTTGATTTCTATTCTGGACTAATTTATAAGGCCATGGGATTCCCGACTGACATGTTCCCAGTGCTTTTCGGTATGCTTGATTAATAAACGCTATCGCAAATCCCAAGCCGATTACTAACAATCAACGCTATCTCTCTTCTTGTAGCCATTCCTCGTATTGCTGGATGGCTTGCCCACTGGAAAGAGTCATTAGAGGATAAGGAATCTAAAATTTGGCGTCCCAGACAAGCATACACGGGCCCGCCTGTCAGGTCATATATTCCGATGGAATCACGTGAAAACGATAAAGACACGACGTTTAATGTCGCGGTAAGTTACGCTCTTTTGAGATACTCTGCCAGTAAGTAATATATTGCCATAAGTATCCTAATCTCTTATTTTGTCTTCTCGTTATAACCCAGCATCAATTCAGCAAGAGAAGTCTTGTTGCCACTTATGATGGCAAAGACGCTGAAAAGAATCAGTCAAAGTTGTAAAGAAGTTAACTATTTATTCGGAGACATGCTTTTCTTAAAAAAAAAAAAACCAGCGCATACTATGTGTGTATATATATGCCTCTTTCGATGTTAAAACACAAGTTTATGTTTCAGCCGTAAGTTATTAGTTTGTTTCAATCATATTTATTCGATATTGTGAATATGTCTTGGAACACACGATTGCAGTGAATGTTTACTGACATTAGTTTCGCAATTTGATTTCGTATGTTGCATATTTCTTATTAATAAATTGATGACGTTAGATTTAAATTATTACTAACGCTTACGGAGAGTCATTATAAAACAATGGCCACAATACTAATATCATAAATTGACTTTATACGTAACCGGCTGCTGTCTTCATACTCTGCAGCCGAATCTCCTATAATTAAGGGATTACTAGAATATTCGTTCACCTTCTCGAGAAGCTGGTATTGTCTTCCATGCGTTGTCATTGATAGCCTTTTACATGAGCTTGTTAATATCATTCCACAATATCTCTACATCTGGACGCTTGTCAGGATCAACATCGCTCGGCAAGTTTCTAGTATCGCTGGTCATAATGTTGCAGATACCTTTAAATGGTGGTTCGTCCGTAGCAGTCGAATAACATCTGATTTTCCGAGTAAAATTGCAAGTACAGAAGACTTCTGGTGCAATAAAGGGTAAATGATTCATATAGTTGCATTTGGTTTACGCAAATTCATCGATTGAGAAGACCAGGATCGCACATCGTCAGTCGTTTCTGTCATAAGATGTCCAGCAGTATAAATAATATACAGATCACTTGCAATATCTGGAATTTCGTTCCCCGCGTTTGTTTCAAATAAGACAAAAGACTACATATATAGTATAACAATCGTATACTCGTTTGTTTCTAGCTCTTGCGTGATTTGAAAAAAGCCGTCACACGAACTTGACATGATGTCGGAACTATTAAATATACAACATTAGATTAAGTATCATTTTAATCAATAATACCAACGAATGCGAATGCTTACCTCGGAAACAAATAATTCTGGCATTTAATCAAGCGTTGAGTACATTTACTTCTGGCACGTCAAAGACTTTTCGGTACATAGCTTATGCTTTGCAGTATAGATTGTTCCATGTGAACTCGATCTCTGAGTTCAGCATAGACACACTCTTTAGCGGATTCCAACTTCCGTGGCCACCGTCCTGCTGTCTGGATGAACTAACACCTTTTGTGGTTGGTGTCTGATGAGCGTGGATTCTGGCATACTTGCAACATTTCATGTGCTGTCATGGTACAAACCCAAATAATGTGTAAATATTATTGGGGGTGAACATCGTTGGGTATTATTTCACGCGCGAAATATGATTTGTATTTACACGTGAAATAATTTACCTGATCAAAATCAAGTGATCGCCGTTTGAGTGTCACGTTTGTCCATTACCTTGCGTTGTCTTTGACTTAAGCAATTTAAACATTTAATATATGTATACATTAGTTGTCGTAGAGATATTATTTGTTTCGTAAATATTGTTATTAGAATTGTAAAAATTAGGTCAAATGCCTAACACGCATACAATTTAGCATCCCATGGATATTTCCGAACGTATATTTCCTTATGAATTTTGGATGTTTCTTATGCTTGGTTCACAAATTACGGTTATTCTGTAAATATAGATTACCCGGACAAAAAACGCGCTTGCTGTAATAGACGATAACATCTCATGCATTTTACTTCAACAACAGCTAATTAAACCAAAACCTTTATTTTAATTGTTTGAACATAAAGCTGTTCTGTTTTAGTTGGTATTTACTGTATAAAAAGATCAAAAGAAGAATACTTAAACTTATGGCCACACAAAGAGGCAGTGAACACAAGATCTTGTTAGTAGAATAATTTTGACTCACAAACTGACAAGCCAATAATTGAGAAATATTCCACAACTAAAATGTTGGATCTAGATGTAAAAATGTCAGAAAGCTTAAGAGCGGTTACTGTAACAATTTGTAATATTAATATGGTAAAGACAATCATATGTTACGTTATAATACGTATCTTTGGTTGGGTTACAATATCCAATAGTAATAGGGAGTTGCGCCGAATAATTTACCAATCATAGGGTGTAAACTTTATGGCTTCCCAAGAACTGAAAGTAAAGCTGCGAAATGAGGTTGTTAAAACATATTTGAAATTACTTCAAATATTGAAAAATTATCTGAAGCCTTGGAAATAACATCTGCGTATGCAACGGAGATCTTCCCTGTAACTATTGATGTTATTCTGAGACGAGGCTACCCAGATATGACACTTGTAAAAAAAGTGTTGATTAATAGACAAGCTTACAGGCAGATTGACCAGTTAGTACATGCTCGATTGGTTGGCAAATACCAAAAACCCAGTAATTTTCTAACATGATGTGTGCTGTCTGGACCGGCAATCACACATCTCAAATTCTTCACAAACAGCTGTTGGAACAATAAACTGATCAACTATTGCAACGAGTAGTTGATGTATTGGGACTATTAATGAGACCCTGGCACATTTAACATTGTATCTATTACTATAACACTGCTATGGATGATGGAGAATGTATGATGAGCATCCTGTTAATGTTTATAACTTGAATTGGTAATTTTATTCTTAAATCCAGTTTGAAATGAGTTAAAAATAATCTTTAATAATAATTAAACTTACTGCTCACCAACATGATGGCAGCCACCATTGCCATATTAACAATACAGTCATACAAGTTGTTACATATAAAATGCTTATCAGATTTTAAAACATCATCTGAAAGAAGTTAACTTTAATTTTTTATTAGTGTCAGCATTTATATCATGATATGTCTAATTTGTAACATCTTCAAAATCTTCATCCTTCCATTCTTCATCTTTATATACTTTCCACCACCAATTATTTAAGATCCAAATGTCACTCCTTTCATCCACTGTCATTGCCCTCATCTTTTCGATATCCTCCTTCCACGGCTTATCATCGAGTATATAATGAACATTCTTTACACTTTTGTCTGACCATATCAATGGGTGACATTTACGTAATGTCTTCAAAGCATTATAAACATAAGGCAATCCTATCCAATTTCCTTTGTAGACTTCATTAAGAAGATCCTGGTCCTCAAAAAGTAAACTATCAGGGTTTTCATGATTCAAAAGATGGTCATGTATTTCATTAAATTTTGATTTAGAAGGACGTAATATAATCAGTCCAGAGTTGAAATAACTTTCAGAATTAGTAATTGGTGCTTGGCTAGCGGAAGCTGGATGAATTGGTCCATTTGTGTATGCACAATTTTCTGGAATCCTATTAACGTAATTAAATTACTTAAAACTTAGGTTCATATATAAACCAATTATTAAAGGTTTAAATAAAATAATAACATACCAATTCGCAGGGTACATGTTAATTTTAAGCGGATTACATACACATGCGTGACACGCAGCGATAGTGTTGTCATCCAAATCCAACTCCAAAAGCTCGTCCATATTATGCATAATGCACATATCTGCGTCCAAGAGACCTACAAGATCATAGCCTTCGACCTCCCAGACACGAAGTTTAGTCGAAACGTTCCTGAAGCGTTCCCAGATATACCGAGTCGCGTTAGAGCGAACACGATTAATCTCTTTTATGTAAATAAATTGAAAATGATAGCTAGAACCGAGCTTAATGAGCTCATCATAATCTTCGCGAGTAATATCAGTTTCTCCACCCTCAAGATTCAGCATTAGAACGAGAAGGGGAAACTTTGTCTTTACACGCATGAGAGATTTAGCGAGACAAATAACACCCTGCACGTATGACTTCGCAGTCGCAAGAGTAACCCAGCATTTTTTGGCTTCCATTAAAGACGCTTAGAAAAGGTGAAATTTGTAATGCCAAGTTTTCAAAAGACAGTATAAGTAATCAAAATGATTATATAAGATGTTATCCGACATATTAAGCAACATATTTGTTACACGGCAGGAAAAATTTTTTCTTGTGACATTCAATTGCGCAAGCATTTCCCCGTCGATAGTAAAACATACTTGAAGATCTGTTTACTGTGTAAGAAGCAGTAAATTTGTATCATTTTGAAGCCGATTAACCAAAAAACCAATTAATATTAATTTATTTAACCCATTATCGTTAGTTGGAAGTGTGGCAGCAATAGCGATAGGTTACACACACGTATTTTGCTATGATTACAAATGTGTAACGTATCGTACATATCGCAACTTCACCTTCGTCATTTTCCGAAAAGTACAGCCAATTTGTCTTCAGGATGGTACAATATCATGTTATTTGCTTACTAGATGCAGTCGTTAGAGGCTGCGAGAAAGGAGAATTTATCTATTTACTATTAATAATGGCGTTAACGTAAGATTTTATTGTCTAACAAACCCCTGATTATCAAGTGATACAAACTAAAACTTAAGATTTAAGTGATAACGTTAATATAGTGGCGCGCAAACACAATATGAATTGCAGATCTTTTTTTAAAGCTTCTTAAAAGGCATAGTGTAATAATTTTTGCTTTTCACTTCGTCGTCACGCTACAATTGCCAACTCGATAAAAAGGTTCTGGCCCAACCATTTTAAAACGGTCCAACTACTTCTTGACTCAACCAATATTCGAATATTAATATGAATATTAATATGGCATACCAAAGTCGGACAGAAAACAATTTCGCCATGTGTAGGAGGTAGGAAATAGTCAGAGCATTGCTGGACTACTGTGTTTATTTCGACAATTACAATAAAGACACCGATGTAATTATTCAATATGTTGTGTAATTTTTTCACTCATTATCGCACTTTTCAAAATATAGAAATCTTATACACACAAGTCTTTTGACTGATAATTTAATAAATACTCCATTGTTGTTACAATTATTTACTTACACTTTTATAACATTCTCCTGTATCCTATGTAGTATAAATAGATAATCTGTCCACATAATTTTGTTCGACATAGTGGAGGAATAATAATTGGTCAAATTAAGTACCCATCTTTGTTAGATTTCAAAAAAATTTTCAAACAGTGTGTTGCCTAATATCTAATCGATAAACAAGAGGTCTTTATTTTTCGTTATTATTATAAAATAAGAAAAATTTATTATTTTAGAAAAAGTTGTGAGTTTTTTATTATGCAAACAAAATATAAAAGACAATATAAATAATGTAACTTAATTTATTATCATAGAAAGAGAAGGATTAATGAATATGGTCCTAAACTAGTACAATTTACTAGTGAATGCTATGACTTAATGCCTTTCTCCATCGCGATAAGCAATTATTTGATACTAATACATAAAATTAATAATACAAGTTGTTATTATTATTAACGCTAAGCATAATTAACCACTGATGTTTTTTAATTATTGATTAACTTACTGATATTCTCTATAGTGTATTTTGTATATATTAATACTAATACTAATACTAATACTAATACAGTATGTGACCAATAAAATCGTAAATTTATATGGCAATGATCAACACAAATTTTAGAGAGCGAGGACTTTGGCAAATGCCATGGCATCAGAATTCACACTTTACAAACGTCCTGGCTATGGCGACGAGGGGAGAACAGGTTCCAGAGACCGCCAAACTAAAGTATTGGCAAATATGTTCGAAGTCGAAGCAAATGACATGACCTTTTACCAGTATGCCATAGAATTCAAACGCTATACTCCTAAGCGTGAAGGATCACCGGCTCAACTTGCTCCTGTTATGAGAAGACATTATCGACATATTTTCACCGCTTTCCATAAACAACATAAAGAAGTTTACTTTGAAGGTGTGGACGGCGTGGCATTCGATGGTGATTCCAAGCTTTTCACGACCGGTAAACTCACGCTCGACAACAATAATCAGATCGGCAAAGTTTTCGAAGTTGAACATGATGGCGATTACTATGTAAGAATCAAAGAAAACACGGCCAAACCAACAGTCTCAATGGATGATCTTGAAGGAGTCTTGACAGGAAATTCGTTTGAGTCAGACTGTAACAATCAGATGCTGGGCGCTTTAGATGCATTTCTTCAATACAACCCTAGCCTTCGACTTGTCTGTTTTTTTCGTAATTGTTTATATATGCCTGAAACGATAAGATTACTCGGAAAAGGTGCAGCGTTATTACAAGGATATCGACTTCATGTACGTCCAGGAGAAGGAGACGGAAGAGGTAAATTAGTGGCGACATATAATTTTTGTTTGAAAAACTTTAGCATTCTTTGTTAGTTTACCTGTTTGCTTTTCTGTTTTACTAGGAAGAAAGTTGTTTATGAACGTATATGTGACTTATACTCCTATTGTCGAGCCGACCGATCTATGCACGTTAATTTGCAAATTTCTTGACACACAGACATTACCAAACTTATTCAGAAACGACATAATGAAACGCGTGAACAGTGCTTTCCAGCACAATTTTCGATACATTGATTTTAAATTATTGCATCGTCCAGAATCTCACATCGTAACGACTATCAAAAAGTTACATGACAAACCTGCGACTGAAATCAAGTTTTTCAATTCACAACTTGGAAAGGAAGAGAGTATTAAGGATTATTTCGCACATAAGCACAACATAAATCTTAGCACGCCATATGTCGTAGAAAGTCGAAGATTTACCTGTCTCCCTATTGAATGCCTTGGCGTCGTTGAGGTAAAGTTTAGACTTGACTGTAAATCGTAATAGCGGAGTATGGTAATTGAGATTAAAATGCTTGCATTCCAATGAACTGAATTCATTAAAGACAAAGCGAAATATTTCTGCTCAAATTGTAGGGACAACGCTATCCTTATTGTAAGAATTTAAACGGAAACCAACATGCTGAAATAAGCAGGATTACTGCCAAGCACCCTGCGGAAAACGTACAATTTATGTTGAATGTTGTCCGTGACCTATTGTCGTTTAGCAACGAACTACTCCAGCAAGCCGGAATCAGACTCAATACGCAAATAGCTAATGTACCCGGCCGCTTCATAAGTATTCCAGTAGTTTCATACTCTGCTTCATCTAAACAAGGCGCACAAGTTAAGCCAAAGGATTTGGATGCAACTTGGAATCTCCGTGACGTGAAATATCTTCAACCTGGCAATGCTTTAAGAGAATGGTTGGCTATTTCATTAACACAAGCAGTTTCTCCAGGTAACATTAATCTGTTTATGAATAATCTAGTCCGACAAGCTAAAACTCAAGGCATGGACATTGCTAGTGATTTTATGCCGCCCAAATACGTTCAGTGGCAAGCTGAACAAATTCGCGAAAAGATTATCGAAGCAGTAGAAGACGCCAAGAAAGAAGCAAAAAACCTACAATTAGTCGTATTTTTCATCGACCATGGTAAACATCATATGAACAAAAAACAGTACAATCTTGTCAAAGAAGTCATGGACACTCAAATTGGTATTTTGTCTCAATGTATACAATCACAGCTAGTCAAACGCTGCAAAACACACTATCTTGCGGATATTACTGCAAAACTGAATTTGAAACTCAACGGGACCAATTCTGCTGTTGATCTTCCGCAAATCGATAGCGAACGAACCATGGTCATGGGAGCAGACGTCACTCATCCTTCACCGGGGTCTCATTCTCCATCAATCGCAGCAGTAGTTGGATCTATCGATAGACATGCCGCCCGGTATGCTGAGAGACATAAAGAACAGTTTACAAGAGAAGAAATCTATGATATGGAAGAATTGACGTATCAGCTTTTGCATGAATTCATACGAACGAACAAAGAGCCTCCTGCAAGCATTGTCATGTACAGAGACGGCATCAGCGAAAGCGAGTTCCAACGTGTGGCATTGGATAAGGAACTCCCTTGTATCAAAAAAGCCTGTGCTAGGCTGAATTCTGAATATAAACCAAAAATCTCATATATTGTTGTCACCAAGAGACATGTCGGTCGATTTTATCCTATAGACGAGCTAGATGTCGGCACAAGAGGAAACGTGAAACCCGGTCTAGTTGTCGAGCGAGTAATTACGCATCCTTACCTTTTTAATTTCTACCTCACCTCTCACTCTAGTACTCAAGGAACATCGCGTCCACGTCTATATCACGTTCTGTACGATGAAAATCAATTTGAAGTAGATGAACTTCAGGACTTTACGAACAAACTCTGTTATAACTTTCAACGGGCGAGCAGAGCAGTTGCTGTTCCTGCACCGGCGTATTACGCACATTGTGCGGCAAAAAGGGCGCGATCTCATTTCCTTGACGGTCAGTTTAGGATGACCAATTCCGAGTTTGCTCAGAAATATCCAATGTATTATGTATAATGCCAGTGAACAAATACGAGATGGTTTGTATAACAAATCAATTTGTTACCGAATATTATTGTTAATGTATATTCCTTTATTCTTAACATGTATAAATATAAAGTTTCAGCACACTATATTTTTATACCCCAATTATTGTACAAAGTGATGAACTAAGGTATTGGTTTTTACAAAGTGTCAAGCATTTTCTTTAATCGGAAGATTTCGAGCAGGCTTGGTCGTCATCTACAGGGTTCTTGCCTCCTCGCGTTTTAAATGCTATTATCCAATGTCTAAATGAAAGCAATCACGATGAAGATAATCTTGCAACGCGCATGGGACATTTTGGGAAAGGTATGAAAACAATGTTAGGGAACGTGCAACATTCCAACTGGTGCTAAATTGACAATGAAACTTCATCGGCCAGTAGTCACGCATTTACTCAGCATCAATAATGTACTCTGTTACCATACAGTATATTCAAATAGTCTAACCTCTGGCAAAGACAGCTAACAGTAAACGTGCAGGATTCTATCTTTTTAACTCAACTCATGTTGACATGTTTGTTATCTGATCTGAACCCTTGAGTAAAACTCGTAATAAACCGCGAATTACAAGAGCTAAATTGTTAGACAATAAGAGGATGTTAATACCGTAAATTGACTTCATTTATAACCAATTGTTGTTTTCATACTTGCAGCAGAATCAGTAGGTAATAGCGTACTGGAATATTTACGGTTTTACATTATTATGATACACAGCATCCTAATGTGCTGTCATTAGAAAAGCTTTTCATTAACATTGTAAACTTGAATATAAACATCCTTCCATTCTCTGGACGTTTATCAGGATCAGCGTCAAAAGAATACGCGTCCGATTTCTGGGTAAACGCCTCGAATGGTTGAATTTGACTCGCGTGAATTCACTGACCAAGATCACATATATATGAGTATTGTTATCCGAAACAATGTCTCCGCCATGAAGATCGCAGGGGTATATAGAACCTCCGTACTGTACCTTTTCAAATTCTGTACTGTACTATTTAATGAAGCTGTACTAAATAAAATA
>CAJVPJ010000932.1:0-14459 GCA_910592205.1 Paraglomus occultum | reverse complement strand
CATGCCTGTTGAGCAATTGGAGGTTTGTAAATTTATCGGTAAAACTGGTCAAAAACTGGCAACTATGTTATCGATATGAATAATTGCACAATGATCAACTTATTGTTTACGTTTAATCTCGCAAAATATCACCAACATCCATATGTCAGAGAAAGGATTATAGGCTTTGTGTCACTAAACCATAATATTAAAAGTAAACAATAACCTAAATAGTTTTGTATTGTCAGAGACAAAAACATCAATTTGATATTTTAAGACAAGTCAAATCATGACTATACTATTAACTTTAAAATTAACTTTGTTAGGGGTATTTTGTATTTAATTGTACCAAAAGAAATTAAACAAGCATTATTATTATCGAAATAAATTGACACTATACTTCCAAAGGTGGGTTTGATTGTTCACTTGTTTGTAATAACTCGTGCTACATCCCAGATATTGGGCAAAGGCTTTCTTTAATTTAACATTCACAATTTAAAGAAAAAAGGTTGTTTTCTTTCATTATTAGATTTAGTTCTGTATAAAGTGTACAGTTAATATTATCAATAATAGTATACTTTATTTATTGTCTACAATATATAAATATTGATACCACTAACTATAATAATAGTAATACAGTATTTTAAAATGTCACTTGGCATAATAATAATACATTTTCAACAAGTAACTTAAAAGGTTAACGACTTGGATAAGAGGGTGACTATACTGCGGACAAGATAAAAGTTGCGTGACAGACGCCAAGGTGAATTTAATAAACAACATTGTACTTTACATTTGCCTGAAAATTGTTTCCTCATTTGTTTCACATTGAGATGAGGATGTTTTCGAAAGTTCTTGACAAGCTCCGCCAAACCTAATTTTTTCTGAATAAAGTTTGGTGAAGGAAAGTTTTGACTGCTGGAATATTTCTCTTTAAACAGAGCCAACAAAAAAAGGAAAAGGAAGAAAGAGTTAATAAGATATAGTGTAACAAAATCTTGGAACATGCTTCATCTGTGTGGCAGAGATGTATCGGTCTCAATTTCCAGCTAGTAGGGAAAACAACAATCAAAAACAAAGTTTAAAATGGTTTAAATAACAAACAGTCAGCTATTACGTTGGTTTGCATGAACAAGCGACTGGAATCTTCTGATTGATTGTATTCTGGGCAAGTTATTTAATACTACCGTTCGGGCGCCAATCGAAAGGTACTATAAAGCAGAAGCTCTTAACATTTTGAAACATTGCCCGACATACCCAACTAGCAGCATGGCTCGACTGCGTATTATGATCAATGATTTTTGGAGTTTCGCCGCGAGGCTTTTGTTTGTAGGACGGGTTTAATTCAAACTTACATTCAAAGGCCTTTGGACCTTGAACATGAGGCCAGCCAGCGTCTTTTCTTGTTGATGAATTTGAAGGGAATGAATCGTATGAAGGTCCGCAGCATATCTATGTGCAAAACGTTCCACAACATAGTCTTGACGTCTATTATAGAAAAGCCGGCATAACAGCACTCTTTGAGAGATTGCGTCTGTGATGATATTCTATTCGTTTCGTACCTCTTCCAAGCGGACAAACGAGATTAAAAATTATCGCGAGTTTTACATATAGTTTCCGCGGAATACGCGTAAACGTGCGGAGACTCATTTTCGTCTAATCCCGCATGTCAATACGGCTTTATGTGGTGTGGGAATTAGTAAATTCGATCCCGCGTTTCAACAAGTCTTAATAGTCAGCAGGTTTTGGAAAAATTAACTCAGAGGGTTGCTCAAACTTGATGGAATTAGTTTCTAGCAAGGGACCGCCGGTGAATCCAAAAACTTTTCAAGTGATATCCGACGGTAAGATGAGGCGACGTAATCAGAACGAATGAACAAGTGCCGATTAAAACTAATAAAGTCAATATCTGATTGATATTTATTACTTGAACAGCTGCATTTTTTATTTGCTTTCAATTTCTTGATTAACGTTCAAGTTGAAGACAATAAATACTTTCATTTTTCATGAACAGACTCTTATTGACATGATTCTGAAAATGTAATCAAGCTTACTTTGTTGTCGGACAGAGCCGACTGAGGTAGAAGATCGATTGAAATGGTGTTTTCGTTTTTAAAGTGAGAAGAGAGGAAGGAGAGAATTTACCAATCAGTGAAATTGGCCATTATTTAAACTTCTGTACTAACGTGGGTTTATTGTTAATGATTGCCGTGCTTTAAGGGTTAGAGGTCTTTGAATACGAACCACATATACGACAAAGAACCAAGTAAAAAGAAAAAGGATTAGTAGCAAACGGGACAATGAGAAAAAATAGAATCATTTGCAGGTCGATAATCCAAAGAGTCATCCCAATCTTCACATTTACCGAGAAACTTGAGGGGAAAGAGGAGAGAAACAAGAGACTTAATATGGCACTCCCATTCAACGATTTCCATAAAAAGCTATGAACGACAACAACAACAACAACAACAACAACAACAACAACGACGACAACAACAACAACAACAACCCTTACTAGTCGTTCGCTGAATAACACGTGTGCGTGTGAAGATGGCTACAGTCCAATTGCGTAAATTTTGTCAAGGGTTTCTTTTTGTCTGTAAAATGCATTCAGTCTGTTCATGAATGGGGGATTCCAAGTAAAAAAAGCAAAGTTATTAACGTCTTGCTCGGAAACAATCACCATGGAAATTCCATTATGCGCCTAAGCGCGACATCCACTCTCCTCGTAGTTCCAGACATGCTCCTCTCCTCTTCCCTTCCCTTCCCTTCTCTTCCCACTTCCTCCTCTCCCCTCCACTACCTACTTCCTCTCTTTATCGAGTTCTGCATTCAGATAATGACACACTTGGTGAAGACGGTTGAGCTCGTCGACAATGATGGTTTCTTTCTTTCTCATGTTTTGCAAGTGTACAATAGCTGTGTGTCAGAATTTGAGGAGACAAAGCACGCAGAGTCGGCGAGAGAATGAGATGCATGGGGTGGGGTGGGGTGGGGTGGGGGGAGGGGGGGAGGACAGATAGTAATAAAATAGAATGAGTAAAAACATGTCAAGGTGGAAAGTGCCATTCAGATTGTTAAACGATCACTTGTAATTACACAACATGAATCCATTTTCCATTCGTCATTGCACCTCTCTCCACCCGCCAATTCATTAGAGAAAACAAATACTCACTTTTCTGCAGTACGACAGCCTTGCTCATTTTCCGTCCATGAACACCATACGGAAGCTGTCTGCGAAGTTCCTCAAAGCCGTCTTTGATCTCGGCGCGTCGTTTTTGCTCGGACTGGATGTGAATACGTCGACGAAATTCGGCATGAGACAATGTACTAGAGAGAATGTGTTGGCAAAAAAAAAATAACGGGAATGAATAATTCTCTCTTTGGAATTGATGATCATAAAGTCTCGTATCTGCGAGTAATACGATTCATGACAACGGCCGAACGCAAGTTGTACGATTCTCCATGATTGTTATCTGCACGTATGCTATGCATTACCTATTTGATTCATCTCCGTCATCACCATCCAAAGAAGACGCCGTATCTCCCTCGTCACGTCCCCCCTTCCGTCGTCTACGAGTCCCAGCTTTTGCATTCTCGTATTTTTCCTTGTTGTATTGATAAAATTCTGTAACATCCAGCTCATCCTCGATGGGAGGAGAGTCGCGTATATCGATTGGAGAGAATGAAGCGGATGGGGCTGGTGATAACAACTGATGCGGGATGTTATCGTCTAGGGGACCTAGCATATATTCAATAAACGAGAAGGAGAGACAGGGTACAAACGTTACGGATGGTTGATAAAGTCAAAGGGGAAGAGAGGGGATTGGAACAAAGGATTAAGTAAGCGAGCAGGGTGGTGTTATCGTAAGTGATTGATGATAGAGTATGAGGGGATTAAGTAAGCGAGCAGGGTGGTGTTATCGTAAGTGATTGATGATAGAGTATGAGGGGTTTTAGCATTCTACACCATGTTTTTCTTGTTTCAATGCAACCATATGCATAACGTTACATAACCATTGGGGTCTCGTTAACTCATTCCGTTCTCTCGACCTCTCCCGTTTGTCACGTATTACATTTGCATGTCGCGTCAGAATTTTCGTGTTTCTCTTGTAATCTTAGATACTAACCTCCAGTATTGTGACTCTCTGTGGTGACCATGAATCCAGGGTGAGCATACTGTGAATATGACATTATTGACTTTTTTTTTTTTTTAATGTTTTTTTTTGGGTAGTTTGGTTAAAAAGGATAGACAGAGCGTGTGTGTTGGATGTTATATATCTATTGATAGTTCGTTACGTTTTGAATATGGAGTACGGAATAGATAAGCAAATAGACGACGGGGTTCTCCAAGAAGTGTAAAAACTCCAGAACGGGGGATATGAATGTGTGTGTGTGCGTGTGTGTATGTCGGGGATTAATGTGTCATGGTATTTAAATATAAATGCAGTGAGAAACGGATTTTGTTTGTTGGATTGGAATCTACATGGCGATCGTGATTGATAGTTGGATGTGATAATAATAACGAATGATTGGTTTATATAAATGGGGTTTATGTAATTGTAATATATAATAACGTAAAAAAGGTTATTGGGTGAGTGAAAGGTGAGAGGTGAGAGGGTGACAGGATGAGAGGGTGAGAGGGTGAGAGGGTTAGGGGGAGGGGCGGTGATGAAAGAGAAAAAAAATTTTTTTTTTTCCCAGTTGTTGTTTGACACATTCTCATTTTATCATTTCGTGTCAAGTTTTTATATCCAATTCAAGTATTGTCAATGCCAATTGATAACCCTTTGGTAACCTTTGGTAACCGTTTGATGAAACCCCCAATCCACTAATTCGTTCAATAACCTTATCGCTCATTGTCGTAATTAATTAACTTTTTTTTTTTTATTACCACGCACGCAATAACGAAAAAAAAAAAAGTTTTTGTGCAAGTGGGCGCGTTAGGAGTTCATGCAGATGTGTTGCCATGTGTCATCCCATAAACATCACTACTGGAAATAGATAAATTCTAATAAAAGCCCATTGAAGGATTGGATCAATATCACGGGTTAACTGAGTTACTTGAAAAATATAAATTATAGTTGTATTCCTGTTGTCCGTTTTATTGATACTGCCATGTTGATATAACCATGATGAGTATGTAACCGCGGAATAGAAAAGAATGCTATAAAAGTCTTGACAATGCATATGACATTCCAGTCTGTCAATCGGGCATTTGTCATTGTTCGTTGTCATTATCATTATCTATATAAACCGTATATGCTGTGTAAATATATGTTAATATATATAATACACTAATTAAATATGTTACTGACGTTATTCCTGACTTGGATGTCAACTCACACCCCCTCCCGCTCCCGCTATCAATGCTGATATCAGTGCTTATCAACCATATCAATCCCATCATGCTTTCAAGATTAGAGTTTGTCCATATCGAGATTTGTTGAATTCACATCAATGTACGTTTTTTTTTTCACGACGACGACATCACCTTCGTGCAACTTAATATTACCATTTTTCACCTTGTCACCAGTAAAAGATGTCACTCTGCATAGCCATGCGAGAAAAACATTCAAATCATGGATGAAAACGTGCCAAGTAGCAATTTACTTTACTGGGATTATATATTTTTATACACACCATGACATGTACCGTATTGTATGACAAGACACATTGCATATATACAAATACTCTCATATGCTTTCTTTTTTTTATAAAAAAAAAAAAAAAGAGAAAGAGAGAGAATCCCCTTTATTGTCCATTTTAATTATAAACAAGAAGAAGAATAAGAAGAAAAAAGTCCATTCCAAAGCAATTCGCACAGTTCCCAACACTCGATGACTAAAATGCTATGTGCTGGATTATGCTATCAGTTTCGCCAATGCCCATCACCCAAATGCAGTGAATGCTACATGACTCACCTCACCAAACTGTACAAAACTCGTCAGCTATACATCGAAAAGAGTATCCTCGCAACTCTATTCATAAATCTCGTCATTATGTCACTCCTTCCTTTCCTTTTCATCAAACATTCCCCCCCCCACCCACCAACTCACCCCATCACATTTTCCCCTCTAACACAATATCTCCCATTTACCCAATCACCAACCATCATTAGTCCGTGTTCCCACTCCCACTATCCACTTCCATTTCCTGCCCATGCGTCTCAACGTTCTGTTCATTCTCAACGCCGTTCACCACATCCACATTATCCACCCCGGCTCCAGTCATCTCTCCATCCACCCCAATATCATCCATTCCATCTGTACGCGGATGATTCTCAAAGAATCGCGCTGTTAACGTGTGCGAATATCTTCCGCGACGAGGACGATATTCTGAGGCGAACTTGGATCGATAAGCATCAAGAGCCTTTTGAAGCAAAATTATCTTGCCAGATAATTTTGCTTGATTCAAGTGAGCCTGATATAAAAAAAAAGGATAGGTCTGATTAAGGTGATTTCTTAATGACAACAGGTTGACTGTGTGAATTTCCTCTTGACACATTCCCCTTTTTCTCTCTCACCTCTCACCTCTCACCTCTCACCTCTCACCTCTCTCACCCCCATTTACTTCCTCACTTACCAACTTCCATCCAATTTCATTACACCAAGTTTCCAGTTCCCACCTGTTTCCCTGATACTCATCCTTTGTCACAAACGCTCTTGGATAGACACAATTGGTTCTCTTGAACTGTTCTGAAAGATGCCTCGAATCCACACTGTCAACATCAGCACGGAGCTTGATTCTGCTAACAACACCATCAGTAACAGTCTCAAACGTGAACGATTTTCCATACGACTTTTGACGCTTTGACGACGAAACGTATGATGGATCATACGACGTCTCGTGCGCAAAGGCATTCGCCGAGGATGCAACAGGGCTGGTCATACTGTTGGAGACTGATACCAAATCATAAGGTGACGTCGGCGATGGCACATCTCGTGTGGTTCGTTTTCGTAACGTGCCATTCAGAAGTTTCTCATTACGCACAACACGTCGCGAACGCATCGTAGGGCTACGATTACGGTACGAATCTACTGCACGTTGAAGTAGACCTCGCTTACCGTCAATCACACTTTTATTCAACCATGCCAACTTCCATCCCAACTCATTACATTCTCGTTCATAAGTCCATCTATTCCCCTTATACTGATCTTCTGTACAGTTGGCTCTTAGATATAAACAATTGTCTCTCTTGAATGCCTCGTCTATCTCGCTCATTTCTACTTTGTCTATATCTATTCTTACTTTGTAGTTTTCGTTTTGTCCTTTGACGGAATACGTAAATACGACATAGTGAATTCCATCATGTTCTTCGACTTTGGGATCTGTTGCGGGCAGAGCGTGGTTAGGTTTTGAGCCAGAATGGGGTTTTCCGGCTTGAGTGGCGGTAGGAGATAATGAAGAGACAGGAGAAGTAAGTGGAGAGGTCAGCGGTGGTGGCAGAGATGGTGGTGAAGTTGTTTGGAATTGGTGCGGTTGTGTGGTTGGTTGCGTTGGTATTGGAAGTTGTATTGGAGTATGTCGTTGTTGTTGTTGTTGTTGCTGTTGCTGCTGCTGTTGCTGCTGCTGTTGCTGTTGTTGTTGATGCTGCTGCTGCTGTTGCTGCTCTTGGTGCTGTTCCTGTCTTTGTTGGTCTTGTCCATGTTTTGAGTATGCATGCTGATGAACACGTGGATCTGCATGGGGAAGCTCAAACTGGTGTTGAATTGCAGTGTTCATAGATGAGTGACGATCGGAACTGACAAGGTCAGGTTCTGTATTAGACAGAATGAAGAAGTGAGTAGTCGCTTTTGCAAATCGTTTGTGCTCAATTAATAGACGGTATCACATTAGATCAATAGTTTCACAATCGACAGAATTCTTTTTTAAATTCGATTTCCAATGCCATGGTTTAGCTGCTCATCACGATGTTCTTTACAGAAAACGTGTTTCTTCTCTCTCTCTCTCTCTCTCTCTCTCTCTCTCTCTCTCTCTTTTTTTTTTTTTTTCCCTACCAAATCACCCACCACATTCTTACCTATTGTCATGCTATCCCTCCACCTTTCGTTTCTTTTATCAGTGATCTGTTCTCTTCTTGCACCATCATTGCCCGCCATTCCAGCTTTCGCCAACATGTTTTTCGCCGTCAAATCAACATGGTGGTAAACCTTGTTGCTTCCCCCACTACCACTATTTCCATTTACCTTTCTGTTCTCTTTCATTTTTTTTCTCTTTACTCGCTGAACAGTTTTTTCAACGATCGTCAACTGATCCACGGTCAACGCACCGAGAATTTCATCGGTGCGCGCACTAGAGGCAAGTAGATCTGATATGGTCAACACGGGGGTTTGATAGTGATGGTGCATGTTTGATGGGGGTGACGAGGCGACGGCAGGTAGTGGCGCGTAAGAGAAGCGCTGTGTTAGTGGTGGCTGGGCATGATGATAGCCTTGATTGAGGCTGTTATGGTGGGTGTTCTGATTGTGATTAAGACCATTGGCGTGCGCGTTAGCACGTCCATTCTCAATCGCAGCAGCTCTCTCGACATACTCGAATCTCTCGTCTTCTTCTGCTGCTGTGGTTGTCGCCTCGTATTTGTCACAGGTGGTTCCGGTCGGAGCGAACACATTCCCTAGCGCATTCGATACAAGGGTGACTTGTTGTGAGTTTGACCCGTGGGTGGTATTGACTGTGTGGGCGGGTGATATGCTTGCCAGTGCATTTGGCGCTGTTACCGGTGTTGTTACCGGTGTTGTTACTGTTACTGTTGTTGTTGTACTCGTTGCCTGTGTTGTACCTGTTGCTGGTATTGTTGATAGTTGGGTTGGTTGTGTGGTATTTGCTCCTGCTGCTCCCGTGGCTCCAGTTGTCACAGGTGTGGTAAGACCAACCATAGTTACGGATGTGCAATGTGGTGAAGTGTCCAGAGACGCCGCTGCCAAGCAAGTGCGGGTATGAATGACCTTTGGCGAAGCAGTTGCAGTTGTTGGTGTTGGTGTCGGTGTCGGAGTTGATATTGTAGGAGTGTGTTTGTTTGTGCGGTTTGTCGGTGTGCTCGTGTCACTGGTTGCCTGTAGTATTTGTGTGTTGGTAGTGTTATTCGTGCTATTCTTTAGCATCGAGAGAGAGACCGAGCGCAAAAGAGAAAAGAGAGAGAAAATGAATGATTATCGTGGCGACAGGGGGGAGCTGGAGAATGATTTGAACCCCTGGTGGAATATGAGGAGTACATACAAAATGCTGTATTATGTTGCTATTGCAAACATAAATATATTTAATATATATATATAGTATATACCGTTATACTGTATGCCAGTTCGGGAGGCGGGGGGGGGGGAATTTCCTGATGTGCAATGAGGATCCCCTGGACCATGAGAAAATAAGGGTTGAAGTTGGACGGCGAGTGATTGGTGCTAGATGATGGTGCTACAACTACTGAGATAATAACCGATAGGAAAGAAAAAAGAAAACAGATAATAGAGAGCGTAGAAAAAGAGGCGGGAGAATGGAGGAAAAAGAAAGGGTCGACAAGAATGTACAAAGATATAATTAAAGAATAAGGAATCGAGCGTAAGATTACAAAAAATATTGATGCATGGGATCTTCACCCCATGTACAATAGAACATTGTTTAAAGACCTTAAAGATGGCGCAGCTTGATTTAATAAATCCTGGTAAGTATTGTACTATATGTCACGTGTATAATTATATTGTCATTTATTTGTGTGCATAATATTCTTATTATATCGCCAGTTTTTTTTTTTCCCTCTCCCCCTCCCCTTCTCTTCCTTTTCCATACTCTTGTTGTACTGATTGTCAAGCGTCCCATTGTGGAGTGCTCATTTGACTGTATTACTATCCACTGCTCTATCGACCAATGTTCTTGCATCAGTTGCACTGGTCAATTCCATGTTTATATACTCTATTTAGTCTACGGATTATTCAGTTGATCGACATTTAACTCATCAACATCTGATCTCAATCGGGCAATCTGAACCATTTATAGTGATCGACAGCGTCATGCCGACAAGTCAAACTATGAAAAAATGGCCTTTTTTTAATTCCCTGGGGAACCCATGTCTTAGAGTTAACGCCCCGAGTTAATCAATTTGAAAAATATGGGTGAAATTGGATAACAAAGTAATCATGTGATGCTGCAAACAGTGGCAAAAAAAGATTTCTGTTTGTAAATAAGAAGCTATATGATTGGTCTGTTTCGGAATTTATAATTTAAACTTGCAAAAAATTTGTTATAGCAGCAGCCTTTATACCCTTTATATGTGTTGTCATTCACCTAAAACGTATTCTAGAAACATGCTCAAGTCTTGTTTATATTCTTGTGGGCTACGTTTTTGAAATTTGCTTTGTCAGTCTCAAAACAAAACTGCATCTACGTCTAAATTTAGGTGCATGGTCAGGTTTTCATACGCTCTATCAAAACCTTGATATTGTTCGTCAATAAACAACCGCTTTCTTCGCACGTCCAATATATTGTGCGGTATCGTTTATATTGTTCCGCGGTAATTCTAATTGTGATGCGACGACTTTGTTTCGTTGTTTCCGACCAGGAGCGGGGGAAAACTACTGAACTGCAGTAGTATCGATAGTAAAGTCTTGACAATTGCTTTTAAGTCTAGGAGATTTTATAGTCAGAATATTTAGTAAATCCTGACAATTAGAATATAATAAGTTATTCTATTACTATTATCGGTGGTAGCAAATAGGATTGAATACCAAGGTCTGTTCTATCTAATGCACGTGACAAATAACACTGGACATCGAACTCGATAATTCGGTCAACATCTTATCAGTCAGGTCAGTTCTCTCTTTCACAATTCTCACTGTTTCTCTATTTACGAGAGACTGCTACTTTTACCAGCCCAAGTTATTGATGTATGAAATTGAGAACGCATTGGGAAGCAGACGAATTGTCGGTAAATAGTCTGGGGTTTAGATTGCGGTATCATTGCTGGAACTTGAGTAATTTCCATTTACATGTTCGAGCTGGTTTATGCTCAAAAAAACCAAACAATGTGAACATAAACTACGTAAGCTGCAAATTTCATTTAGTCTTGTCTCAACGTTAAAGCAATCTCTATTTCTTTTGTTAAACGGTTAGCATAGCTAAGAGACTTGCATAACTTGGTTATATATACTTTGTTCATCTGACTATTTCCTTTTTGACATAATTACTTTAATTCAAAACTGAATCGCCGAGAAGATAGACAGTACGTGCGGTTTATCTCAGTGCATTGCTTGGGAGAGTCGACTTGAGTACAATATAGTGTCTGAAATTAGGTAAATTGATAACAAACGTTTGTATTGGTACGCAATCAGTATGTACGGAAAGCAATTCTTTTCTCTCCTTCGGCAATGAACAAAGAAGTTGCGACTAAGAGACTTTTTATAATCTATATTACTTCTTTTATCGAAATATGCAAGTTTTCGTTACCATCACACTGCCTTTAATAAACATACTTATATGGTTTCTATTGTCGAATTTAGAAAAAAGCTTGTGTATGCTAAGTTGAGCTTTGTTATAAAACGCTGAAGAATGTAACAACAATTTTGTGACTCGAACGCTAATATGATAATGACATTTCTAATCATGCCTTGATTTCAAATCATTTGCAACAAAGGCTCGCGACTGACCACATCCACCCTACACTGTTTCAGAACCCAAAAGCCTTCAGTCACCGAATAAGGCATCAAAACGCGAACTGCTGTGGCGTTTTCCACCTCTTTCACTCCTCTACCCTTCTCGTCCTTCACTCATTTGCCTATTTCACTTTATCTATTACACTCATTCTTTTTTTTCACTCGCCACCTCCAATGAATTACCATCATCATGAAAGACCCATCCAACTTGGCATATTAATATGGCCTCCAATTAGATGGTAAAGATTCTTAATATTATATTATTAATATTATAGTTAAACATATTTTACTTCCAAGTCATGTTTATACAATTGCATTTAGGACTGAGGAGAGTAGGTGGCCTCGTCAAAATATAATAGTGCATCATGGATCTGGAAATATTATTTCTAAAACCTCACATTTTATGGCGGATTCTCCAACGTTTATTTTATATTTGGGACTGAGTTGGTAAGCACGGTTGTTTATCTTTTTTGATAGTTATATGGTTTTTTCCGTTTTCTTTTTGTCTTGGTCATTGTTAGCCAGTTATTAAGTTAAAGACTAACTTTTTTTCTGATGTGAGGTAATCAGCCTTGGGTTTGTCTTAGTATTAGTCGTCAAATTATGGGTTTATGAACAGGACAAAATGAATAATGTTGTCAGAATATGTTGGGGATATTACTCTAGCACGTGGTATAAATAAACACCGGGATCCCCCGGCACTGATATCACAAAATCTTGACACCAAAACGAATAGATAGTTTTGATTGTGATATTAATATGTTAATTTAACAATTTAGCGATAGAGAGAGGTCCATCTTAGTAGCGTCTAATAAGTGACATAAATCCATCACAGCGATAGAGATTTCTATTGACGTTCTGTAATATAAAGGTGATTTTTCATTCAAGACCATAGAAACGTGCGCATCTGAGCAGTGAATATCTGAAATTACAAAGTTGGGCCACGAGTTTGGAAAAAATTTGTTTGGGCCTTGTTTACTTAACCTTGTAAGAAGAACCATTACACATACTGGTGTATTACATGGGGAAATCGTACTGTACAGTACTCAAATAAAACCGCGTTAACTGGATAAGCCATTGATCTAAAATCTTTGTATATTCATCGAGAACATAATCCCGTTTGTTCGCATCTTGAGCGTCAAATTAGAGGGCATCATTTCTATCGAAATCCTTCTCTCCTTAAGGGATGAAAAAAAAATCGTTTCGTTTGAGTATTATCTGTTTCATTGTACTCGTAAGTTAATGACTAAAAGCGAGACAGTCATGTGAACTATTTTTGGGGATCTCAGATTTATTCATTTTTTCATATTTATTTTCTCTCTGAACAAACAACGGTATGACAACATAATATGTTGACGACAACATGAGTGTTTTGGATTTTTTTCAAATCCTTTTTTTAAGCATACGAATGATTAATTTCATGTGACAAAATTACTTAGTATTTGATTTCGTTTTGAGCAGACTAAATTGTCGATTAAAATTGAAAGAACCTGGTTGTTGGCATTAGTTTTCACTGGTCGTTAGACGTTCGTAACAAATTTCAAGATTATATAACGTTACTTCTGGGATATAGAAGTAGCGTCTTGCGATTTATACTAAACACATTCGAGACCTATAAAAAAAACATGGTCAACCATCTGACGAATAAATGAAACAATGATTCAACCCCAAATATATGTATATACTCACGAATTTAATATACGGTGACGGCTTCTAGCTCACTATCATGAGCCGAATACGATGGATGAATATACACAGTCTATCGTGGGTAGTGACATCCATCAACTTAGTACGATGTGTTTGACGATAAATAAGACTCCATAACTTACACATTCGATGCTTCGCTAATTTGATTTTTCGTAGATTTGACGTTGAATAAGACTGCTGTGTTATTGATTATGATGTGGTTAAAGGCCGTTTTGCAGCACGCTAACACAAAGGATGGATTTGGTTCGGAGTCAAAACGTAAAGAGAGACTTGTTTAACATTTATTCATTACGACTTGCACTTACAGCGGGAGTATGTGCAAACTTTAAAAGTTCGCTGAACCCTCAGAAAGGCCGAGATGGGCCCTACGGGCAGCCGCTCTCTCGTTGCGAATAGCGGCAAGAAGTTAATCGATTGATGGGGGATTATAAATAGTACATTTTAGAGCCAATCCGAAATGGTCACTCGATAAAGAGTTCCTGTTTTGGAGCAATACGCCATTGTACTAGGTTTAAAATTAGAATAAGAAAAACAAACATTAGATAACGAACGGGATTAATCAGTGATTGGTAGGTGTCATTACCCCGTGACTTTTAAAAAGCTAGAAAACGAAAATTTTGCAGATGTCAAAAGCCAATACTTGGTCTGTTCCCGCCTTTAGCATCTATTCGATGCGATAAGCTCATAATTAAATTTTTAGGCTAACATTACTACATTCATCTTGAATTGCAGTTATCAAGTCCTGCTTTGTCTGCGAATTGATAAGGAAAAGAATCTCACTACATTTCCATGAAGAAACTGAATCTGGTAACCAACTGTCGGATAACAACTTTTTAGTTCACATAATAAAATATTCTGTTTGGTTTTTGCAAAGATCGAACAAGAAATTACACATGAAGCTTGTCGGACAGCTTTAATTCTGCAAGTTTAGATCTTGACCCAAAGAACAATGAATTTTTATTACTGCAACTGACTAGACTCTCAGCCAGAGGCTACTATTCCGCACAGTCGATACGATGCTGGCATCTGTGGTTGACACACTTGTATATGGGCAATTTTTTTCCGTTGTGGGAATGCCCTTAAACTTGCAGCATACCTTTACGGCTCCGTAACGATGCCATATCATGGAAA
>CAJVPJ010000931.1:0-14461 GCA_910592205.1 Paraglomus occultum | reverse complement strand
GAAAAAATAGATTTTTCATATGTTTTACTATGTGATCGACAAAAATTACGTAGACTTTTGTCCAGTGAGTGTATATCATTTTGAAGCGATTTAAGCTACATCAAACCAATAAATTTTAGCTGTGAAGTTAGAGCATCATAAACCCCTGACAAAAATTCTCGTCCAATTCGATGTCGATCGCCTGATTATGACATTTTTCAACCATTACCTCGAAATGCCACGAGCTACAGAATTAACTGACTTTGAGCGTGGGATTATTGTTGGTCTACACTTGGGAGGAAAACATACACATCAGGAGATAGCTGCTATAGTCAGACGTTCGAAAGGAGCTGTTCAAGGTGTAATCGAACGATATATAGATGGTGGGTTCACTACGGTCTGGTAGGTCATCCAAACTGAGTAAAAGAGATGAGCGACAATTAGTAAGGGAAGTCAAGGCATTTAACAAGTCTCTTACTATTTCAGTAAGTTCAAAAACTGTACAGCGTATTATGGATTTTATAGTAGAGTTGCAAAAAAAAAAAAGCCATTAGTAACTGAGAAAAATAAGAAAATACGTTTAGAGTGGTGTAAGAAGATGAAGAATTGGAAGGAGGAATGGGATAAAGTAATTTTCAGCGATGAGTCAAGATATCTAATATTTAAAATGATGCTCATAAGCTTGTCTGGAAGAGGTGTGATGAAAAATACAGTGTGTCAAAAAAAAAACCGGAATAAAAGTTTTATTCACTGTGTCTCAATGCATGTACCAAATTAAATGGTTTATAGCTTATTGAAAGGTGGAAACCAACAGATTTTATTAATAACAATTAATAAGCAATTCTCTCTCCATGATTTTTAATAATAAGCTCACAACGATGTCTCATTGAGCCCACAAGATTTTCTATAACAGTATCCGGGATACTTCTCCACTCCTCCACCATAAATTGCTCCAGTTCATTGATATTTTTGGCATCCGTTTTTCCACATTACCCTTCACAATAGCCCACAAATTTTCAATAGGATTTAAGTCAGGACTATTGGATGGCCAGTCCATGACTACTGGAGCATTCTCATCAAGAAAGGCTTTAGCAAGACAACTCGTATGCTTGGGGTCATTGTCCTGCTGAAACCTCCAGTTACCCACTCCAAGCATGTGATCAATTTCTGGGAAATGTTGCTGAAGAATTTCGACATAGAATTTGGCATCCATGATTTTTCGAAAGCAAAACAAGTTTGTCTTGCCAGTTACACAAAATCCATAATCTTCGTGCATTTTTATACCAACGTTCTACAGTATTACGGAAGAGTTGAAATGCTGTTCATCTGAAAAAACAGTGTGGCTCCAGTCATCATTAAGATGTTTTTGGGCCCATTCTACACGTTTTTGCTTGTGACCATCAGTCAGCATAGGTGTTGCTTTTGGAAGGCTTTTTTTATATCCAAGATCCTTTAAATGGTTGGCAACTGTTGCATGGGACACATTTACACCTATTTTCAGCAACTTTTTTGCCAAAGTTCGTGTTGACAAGGAAGTGTCTCGCCTAATAGATTGCCCAAGCATCTTCGAAGCATTTCCGATAATTTTTCTGGGCCGACCATTGCCACCAGCATGTTTGATGGTTCCAGTTTTTTTTAGCTTTTTTATATTATCATATATTGTTGAAAGTGGGATGTTTGTACGTGCATGTAATTCACGAGCATTACGCACACCCTCATTCCACAAATATAATAAAGTTTTGCGTTGTAATTCTTTCTTGGTGGCAGATATTGTGCAATGTTTTATTCAAAAAGTTACATATGTATGCAATAAAGAAAGTAGTTTAAATTTATCCCTAAATCTTTATGTTTGTTTTGAATCAAACGCGTTGTAAATTGGTTCCAAATTGGGCATGCTAGACGCGTTTTTGTGATGCGTACAATTTCCGGTTTTTTTTTTGACACACTGTATAAGCAGGACTGCTTAGTACCAACGGGTAATGGTGTGGGGATGCTTCTGTAAAGACAGAATGGGGCCGCTGAATGAGAATATTAATGCTGCCAAGTACATACAAATATTGGACGAACATTTATTGCCATATCTACAAGAGCTTGGCATAGAAAACTATATTTTTCAAGATGACAACGCCCCTTGCCACACGGCAAAGTCAACAGTTAAATGGAAAGAGTCAAAATTAATTGATTCGCTTGAGTGGCCTTCCCAAAGTCCTGATCTTAATCCCATAGAACTTTTGTGGGATGAATTAGAAAGGAGAATTAGGAGAGATAAAGTAAAGCCAAAAAATAAAGCAGAACTGTTCGCTGCGCTGGAGAGAGAGTGGGGTCGAATACATAGTAATGTGATCGATAATTTGGTGAATAGCATGTCTCGAAGAGTTAAAGCTGTGTTGGATGCAAAAGGGGGTGCCACACCCTATTAATTTATACTATTAAAAAAGGCATTTCTTGGTGAATCAACGATGTCAATTATATTGCTTTTTATTATACGGGTTTCTGAGTAAACTAGATTTGAAGCGTATAAAAATTTTATTTATATAATAAACATCAATCTAACTATTTTATTCTTTCAAAACACTCTCTTTTAACTTCCATACAACGTCTCAGCCTTTTACGCTGACTCTGAAAATACTCAGCATACTCTTCTTGGGTATGCTGTTGGTCTTTCCACCAAGTTTTTTTTTTATTTTTAGAAATAAAAAAGAAGTTACACGATACCAGATCAGGACTATGTATAGTAGGGAGAAATATGACTCGTTCTTCCTGAAAGTACTTAGTTACAATTTTTGACCCGTGTGGCACAGCATATAGGCATATGAGGGGGTTCCATTTAAACATGCTTTCTTGACAGAGATTTCATAATGTAAAGTTGTTTTATATTACCTAATTGAGATAGAAATAACTCCCTGAACGTTCTCAATGCTGATATGGGGTCATTATGTATAAGATGTTCAACGATATTAACGTTCGAAAATGTAACAGCTTCGCGAGGACGTCTAGAATGATGTGCATCTTTGATGCTTGATTGCCCGGCTTCGAATGCTTCAATCTAGCAGTAAATAGTACGTTTGAATAGTGCTTTAGTCCCTTCAGCAATTACTAACTCTTTGTGAATGTCGTCCGCCCCTTTACAGCGAATCCAGGTATAGTATCGTTGATTTTTACGAGTAAACTTTTCCACAGTTTTCATTAGAGAAATTTCAAAAAATTTTTTCTCGATAACCATCAAATTAAAATGGGTCAATTTTTTATGTTTAATCAAAGTGTGACTATAAAGTTGAGACGATCAATGGTTGCTGAAATATGTACACTGTGTCAAATTTTTGAACACCGTATTAAAGAATTGACGACATTGGATAAATTTGAACTTTCGATGTACAATCCGGTAGCTGGATTCAATCATAAATCTTACGATTAAAACGCGTCGCACCATGCGATTAGGACAAATCGTGCCATTAAATTAAAATAAATCACAGTCGTACTATTTAATATCATACGTTAAAGCAAATCATACCATTGAATCATACGATTAAAATAAATCGATATCAGCATTAAACAAACCGTATTAAGATGGCTGGCTTGGTGGACTGACTTATCGAATTCACATGACTAATTTAGTAAAACTTTACTTATATGTATTAATAGCAAGCAACTGGATGGATTAATCTGTACTCACAGAGCTCTTTTTTTAAGATTAGTGAGTGTTTTAATTTCCTACCTGCTTTACTTCCACCTCTACTACACAGTCAACCTGTTAATCCAAACCCCGGTTAACCAAAGGACTAAGTAAAACCTCGCTAAACTGAAGGTAAGTTCTAAAACATCTATATTAATTTACCCTGATAAACCTATGTTCCCGACCCACTTCAGTTTAACAGGGTTCACTATGTATCAGTGTTCATGACTATTATTCGTTGCAGTAACAGAACAATTGGGTGTGCATTATATTATAGCATATACACTCGACAAAAGTTTAAATTCAAAACTTTCATGACGTTTATTTCAGAAATTCACTAAACAAAATTCAATAAAATTTATATTGTTTGAAAGCTCTACTTCTCCTGTCTATTTTTATTATAATTATATTTTGTTAAAATTTAAAATAGACGTAAGACTAAAAATTGCATTACACTAACCATTTTATTAAGTAAACTGAAACCTAATTCGAAAACTTTTCATAAATTTAATATCTGGTTGGCCAACCATTATTAGCAATACATTCTCCAATTCTTCTAGGCATACTATCAATCAAATTCAAACATGTTTTAAGTAAAATTTCTGCCATTCTTGCTTTAAAAAGTCTCCAATTTTCATACAATTTTCGCGATTTCTCAATCGTCTACTAATCTCCATAACATCGTATAGTAGTTTTAACAGTTCCAATGGGAAGATTGAGCAGTTGGCTAATTTTTTGCATTGTGTGACCACCCTTGCGAAGGCCAATAATTTGTGAGCGTATTGCCACTGTTAGTTCGCAATTTCTTTAAAAAAAAACAAAAATCAATATTGTTTTGATTCTTCAATGTACATCAAACAATAACCCAAGAAGGAAAGTATTATTATTATCAAAAAATAAAAGAAGAACAGAGCTTTTAAATGGTGTAAATTTTATTGAATTTTGTTTAGTAAAATTCCGAAATAAACACCATAAAAGTTTTGGATCTAAACTTGAGCATAGGTTTCAGTTTACTAAATAAAATGGTTAGTGTGATGCAATTTTTAGTCTTACGTCCATTTTAAATTTTAACAGAATATAATTATAATGAAAATATTCAGGAGAAGTAGAGCTTTCAAACGATATAAATTTTATTGAATTTTGTTTAGTGAATTTCTGAAATAAGCGTCATGAAAGTTTTGGATTTAAACTTTTGTCCATTGAGTGTAGTTAGATGTCATGACACACACTTGCAGACCTGTCAAATAAAATCAAAGTAAAAACTTTTTATATGATCGACTGTACTGAAATAGTAAAGGAGGTTGACTGGCTTACAGCTTATCGCGACTTTTCATACGTTGACCGACTTATTGAGAGATTTTAAATATTGAAAAAAAGGGTTTAGTATTTTTGACCGGTTTAGGCAAAAACCGACTTATCGAGTCTGCTTATGTATTTGCTATAAATTTAGTAACAATGTAGTATTAATGTGAAAATGACATTGATTTAAAGTTGTAAAAAGATTTGGCAGAAGATATATAGTGATATAATAATTGAACAGGTAACAAGCACGTCGCCATGTCAGTAATGCAAGTCTCATATGCAACGCAATGTTGCGAGAGTTTTACTGGAATGTATGCCTCGACACGAGCTATGGTGGTACCTTGCATCACACTGTTGTATATTTGAAGATCCTGTCTTCATATTTTCTTAATATTATCCTCGATATTATCAGTTTCGATTATGGGCAATTCTCCGTTATTATTATGTAAGACTACTTGATGGACTACGATCACTATAGAATTGACTGCGATGTAAGGTATTTTTGATGGATTATGAAATTAGTTGCGACTTACATATGCACTCTCGTACTGTACAGAGGGTACTCAAAAGTTTACGGACACTTTCTTATTGTGTAAATTACTCAGTTTTTTATTATGATAACAATGTTTTTCACAATAATCTGAAGATTGTAAGAGATATGGCTTTGCTTCAGTTGATCCAGCAACTTTGTATCAGTTTATACAAGCTGAAACTGCTGAATGACTGCATCCCATGATTTTAGCAATTTGCCTGCTGGAATGTCCAATCTTATGATCATAAATAATGCTGTTTCTTTGGAAACCATGAGTTGTTTTCCTTTATCCATTATTTTTTTCAAAAAAAAAAGAGACGTGGCAGATTGTTTTTGTTATTATTATATTTACAACATGAGAATTTGGACAACAGTTGACATATAAACATCCTAAATTAGTAGTGTAGAAACTTTTTCTATTATTGTGAAAGACATCATAATAAGAGCAAGTTATGCAATAAGAAAGTGTCCGTAAACTTTTGAGTACCATCTGTACGTTTCCCGTCCCTCTACAAACGTTCTTCGGGTTAATCTTTTGTTGATGGACGTGAGTGTATCTGTTTTGCATGGGGTATGTCCATCTGTCGCTATTTTTAACTTAACGACTTACTTGCAACTGCACGTATACAGCTTTTATATTACAAGCGTTCGGATTTTCCATAACTGAAATCGTAGGGTATTGAAATGTTTGCAAATTGCGATGCTGTCAATATACGCTCGTTTCATACTTACTATTCTTTCAAATTCCATATATTGCTAATACTGTATCTTATTATTTGATTACAGTATACAACACGTACATGGTTAGTCAGGGATTACTGTTTAACAATGTTGATGGCCGCCCCCAATTTTATATTACGTGACAACACGAATCACGTGGATTGCAAGTCCAAAGTATTATTACTATTACTATTACTATGTTGTTAAAGTCGTAGTCGGGTAAACTAGAACGAAGATACTATGAAATAGGAACATTATAGCTGCGTAACATCATTATTATTGTCATGGCGTCCGCCTCATCTCCATTTAGCAATCAGCTGATAAGAGATGTGATGTTGATATTTACTTGTTCTATTTTATTAGAAGTGATAAACCATCCGCCTCCCGCCCAATTGTCCCAATACTATAAATATCTTTACTTAATAATTTGTCAAACAAAAAGTTTACCCTTTACTCATCCTCCTAGCATATTATTTATTCTTCTTTTCTTCTCCCCGTTCAAGGTGTCCTTCCGCCTACCCGCCTTCTCTCTCTTCTTTCTTGCTACGAATAGGAAAAGAAGAATAAAAATATTATTAACGACTAACTTGCATATACAATTAATACCCACTTCTGCGTACTCGATGACCACTGAAACTCCTTACACACCTTTACTTGACTTCGACCCAAATACTCCATATCATACATTTATACGAAATTTACGTTTGTTGCGTACTGGTCAAGTCGTAGTTGGTTTTAATGTGTTGCTTGATACGACAAGAGTAGTCTTCTATGGACCACCGGACGCACAGAAGAGGGGGAAGGTGAGGGGAAAAGTGAAGCTTGAACTTGCCGGGAGAATGAATGTCAAAGTAAGTTTGGAGTTCGGGTAATAAGTGTTGCAGAATTGATGGACAGTGCATTCCGTCGCCCCGAAACTCTTTATGGATTTACGTTTAATGAGATTCCCTTACTAACACAAATATCCGCTACCATCCATATCTTATGCACTCGTAAATATCTCATATTAACTTGTCCTCTATCATGCAAATCCGTAAAACTCTGCGCCTGTACATTATAGGAAATTCTGATAACCCTCACAGGCGAATACCATATCCCAACATCACCATCCATATCATGTCAGATCTTTTCAACCTGCATTCTTCTTGTGCATAAGCGTACTCTCGCGCCTGGCACGCAAGAATTTCCATTCGAGTTTGTCTTGCCCGGCGATTTACCAGAATCATTCGGCTGTGATCTAATGCAATGTGAATACTTCATAGAAGCTGAATTGAAACCTAGAGACGAATTACACAGTCGAGAGAACAAACTAAAGGAGAGAATGGACTTGGTAATAGAAAGAGCGTTAATTGAGAATGATGAGTACGTAAAGTATGGGCTAGAGAGTGTAAGATACGTTGGCAGTATGGTTGATGTGTAAGTATTACAGTGTTAAAACATTTCCAATTATTCGGCGTTCCTGTTTTGCTGTACACGTATGGGAGACTCAAATAAAAGAGTCTGTAAACGACTTAGCCTCCTGTATATTACTAATATAATGTTTAAAACTAATTGACTGACCACTTAATATTATATTATTTCCATCAATGCCGTATAATAGCCTCGATTACGAATTCCTTGTTCCAAAAATCCTACCAACATCCAATAACGAACTCAAATTCCACGCACGATGGGATGGTCTTCTCGTGGATAGCGTCCGATTTTGGTTAATTCAGAGTGAACACATAAAATCTGCTCTATTCGACTATTCTCCCGCTTTCAACATTCACTCGCTACCCACTTCTTCCACGAGCCATTCATTTGATGAACTTACACACAAGATTATAGCTGGTCCATATCTATTCAATCTCCCCCGCAATCAATTACTTAAATTACAATGTCGACCGATGGTTTACCAACTGCCTATAACAGAACCGTTCGTACCCGACTTTTACTCACTAGGATTCGAAATAACTCATCAACTGATCGTATCCATTCAAATGGCAGATAAAAAACAGGCCAAGATTGAATTCGGAATACCCGTCAGATTTCATTCTATTGTAGCTAATGATAATATGGTCCCGTCACCATGTAACGTGCATGTCAATGTATACGGAGCACTTCTATACTACGGACACACGTTCTACCGAGGTAAAACAGCTGATGAAATACAACAAGAGTACTTAGACAGAATGAAGAAGAAACAAATTAATCGACTGCGTCGTCGTCGATTTATCATACCCAGACATCAATCGGACGAAGCAATGACTAAATTTGAGGACAGGATCGGTAACGCCAATTACACATACATTCCGCCATCCATAACAAGCAATGTAGATAAGACCGACATCGATAGCATTGAAACTGAACAATTAGTGCCAGTTACTGGATTCTGCACGGATACTGTACGATCTGCTTCAACGACCAAACACTCTTCAGCAACATCCACGGCAACGACAATTACGCCTAGTCATAACACAAAATACAACGACAAGCAGAATACGTCGATATTCTCTAACATTAATAAATCTAAATTTGCAACAACGTCTTCACGCACATACTCTATTGCATCTAAATTAGGCTCACTATTGAATCAGAAGAACCACGGATCACAAGTCGTCAAGGGATGTAATGCTACTGATGGAGACCCTGTAAAATATTCTCCTGGGGTCATTGAGACGTTGGCTCTTAGAGCTGGAGTTAGTGGAAATTGGCAAGTTGGATCAGTATATGTATAGAGTAGATATTGTCATACTTGTGATTGTGTGGACTTCACGTCAGGGATAATAGCATGTAATTATAATAATATGCACTCATTTCACAACACGCTAATTCAAAGTTTTTTTTCCTATTTTGTTAGTCAATTATAATTACTTATTATACACTTGTTGTAAATTCTTGTACATAAGCACGCCACATAAATCAATGAAAAGTTGTCATAGGAACTTCTTTTAATAAATGCATCGGCAGTAAAAATCAAGTAATAATCTATTGTGTTTTTTGAGCACAATAATAATATTTTTGCCCCACTAACGAAATGTAGTATATACAGTCCCTAGTTCAGATTGTTCGGTAACCCGGACGCTTGACGCCGCACTCATTTTTTAATATCAAATTCCTTCCTTTTATTCGTCTGTGATTAGGAAATTTCGATAATTCGGTTCGCTCAATTTTAATTCCTCCATGGGACGCTTAATAAAATTCAGCCGTCCGAGTTACGAAAGAAGTTGATGGTAATGGATCGTTACAAAAACAATACACATCTAACTGCACAAAGCAGAAAATATGCTGTCTAGGCAAAGACTATGAAGTAGAAAATCGACGATACAAGATATTATTGTTTAATCAGAAAAATGGTTAGCTAAGACATTACAGTGTGTAACGAAAAAAAAACAAACAAGGGTGCGTGTTGTTATTGATGACAAACGCGTCTTACTCCCCATGTTAGTAAACGTATTCAAGTAATAATTATCGTAGACTTGAAGTTCAACGACAAACAAATATCATTATTGGCTTAATGGCGTCCAATCCTTAATATTGTCAAGAATAACGTTGAAACATGGATGCTAAGAAATAAAACAATTTATGATACAAAATTAATTGCGATAGAATTTTGTATTGAAATTTTACCTGCAATAAAGCTTTCAAAAAATTGGAACTGTTGGTATATTTTATGATAGCGGGCTTTTTCGTTACACACTGTAGATCTCAAAAATGGCCAGAATTAGAACAAGCATGGACGACAATATCGAAAACACTCAAAGCTCTTTCCACATTGATATTTTCGAAAGTTGGTATCCGAATTATTATATTGGTATAAATAATTTGAAATAAGAATTTTTATTTCACCGCATACTCATAAGTTAACCTTAACTGGTAACACAGGGAAACTCGATAAGTCGGCTGGGTATGGTAGACCGACTTATCAAGAGGACCGATTATCGAGAGAACCGACTTATAAAGAACCACGTGACCGTTATAATAATAATAATATATCATAATATTGGATAAATACCTGAAACGAATGAATTGTCTATATATCATCACCGCCTCATCCTCATCTTACTTTACTACCTTTGTTCTGTATTCATAATTATCACAGTTGTATATATACTCGGGTAAATAAAAGCGTATAATTGCCCGACAATCAAATGATCCATCGACCAAAACAGTAATGATGCTTATCGAGAGTAATTTATATATAGCATGGAAGGAAGTTGACCGATTTATCGAAATTTTTGAAAATGTTTGCCGACTTAGGCCAAAACCGAGTTTCTCTTGTGTAGTTATAAAATATAATAAAATAATAACCGATATGGCAGGTTATTCTCGACTGCATCAACCACAGCGTTCTCCCCCCATTAATTTTTTTGGTTATTAAGTTTCACCAAGTCTGTTATACTTCAAAGTGGATGTGACCGTAACTATTAAACCTCTATATAGTCACCGCTGTGACTATATGATGATTGACCATTCACGTAAGGTCATCACTAATAGCTGAACGGCGTTGAGTGTGATAGTGGTTATAGAGGTAATCAAATAAGACAGTTCAAATTTACACTATATATTAATATATACGCAACTGTTCTACAGTTAGAAAATTGTTATGCATATAGGAATGATATTGAATTTGATGACTTTGTTTCATACAATTATATACTAGTAATTTTCACTAACATCTAAAAAAATATTATAAATTCTTTCCTGGTGCGTTAGAATATATTTTGCACAAAACCGTTTATACATTTTCATGTGTGGCTACTTTATTGCAGGATTGAATATAAGATCTTATCAACAAATTTGGCCGCTCCCGTGAGGTTGATATTAGTTTATTTTAACGTTGTATTTATAAATACACAGTGACTCTCTTTATAGTGAACCTCCGCTACAATGGATTTGGCTTATTGTGGAAGACTGTTAGAAACTTTTTTTCCTTCTAATTAAACTAGCTCTGTATAGTGTATTTATATAGAAACTATCCATTACTGGCGAGTGGATGAATATTTTTAATTGATTATAGTCTGGAACGCCTCTATATAGTGTAGGTAGTACAAAATTGATACTATGGAGTCTACAATACGTATTGTGTAGTTTCGTTCGATATAGTGGAGGGATGAATTAGAGGGAAGAAAAGTTTTTCTTCGTTGCTACAGAGGGGAAAACAAAAGATATAAGATTTCATGCTGGCTAGAAATAGACGTAGCCAAGAAACGTCCAAAAAACGTGTTGCCTTGACTGGGACAGACCTTTTTTAGCCGTTATAAAAATAGAGAATTATAATAATGCGAGTTTATTATTTTATGAAACTTATGAACTCATCACACCCGAATTCTCTATTCCCGGTTCGCTTACTATTCGAATTTTCTGCGGCTGCCTGGGATTCTGTAACGCAAACTACGATCAAAAATAGTTGGCGTCGTGCAGGTATACTTCCTCCTTCCATGACTTGGGATGACCCCTCTGTGATATTTCTGTTCTACTGACTGCAGAAGAGTATATTCTAGTTGATTATCAAGTTGTGAGTGAGAAACTGATGAGGAAATTATTAGGTTTGTAAATGGGTCAGAACCAGTGGTGAAAGTAAACGAGGCTTTGGATGGATTAACGACTTTAGGAAGATATTTACATGACCTCATGGGAATTGATGAAAACCTTGAACAGTTTAAGACATCAAATTCTTCGAAATAATATTGAAACAAGCGGCAGTCTAGCATTTTTAAATAATAAAATGATTGATCAAATTACACGTAATGTTTTGTTATAGTGTATATCACATTTCTTTTTTGTGAATATTCGTTATAGTGTAGAAACTTGTCAGATTTTTTATCTCCACTATAAAGAGAGTTACTGTGTATGTCGTGCCGATCATTTACAGAAGGTCGGAATTTTATTTGTTGCACGTGATTTTGATAATTATCGAAAATTTTATCTATCGTTTTTTGCTTTATTATTATTTCACTCACTGACTTTAAAATTAATCTGTTTTAGTAATCGTTCTATCCATTAAACAAAGAATTTAAAGCATTTATCTATTAAAAAGACGTATGCGTTAACATAGCTTCAACAAAGACATTACAGATTCTTTAACAAAGATACTTTACACTTCCAGATAATTTTCTTGTTTGCAATGTTATTAACTTAACTGAACCTTCGTTAAACTTTTAAATTTATCCAATCGTTAAAATGATGTCATTTGCCCTTTTTGTCATTTGTCTAACATTAGATTTAGAACATCCAATCACCTCCTAGATGTCAAATGTAACACATAATACGAATCACATGAAAATCACGGGCGTGCATTTAGAGAGGGTAGATACATTTATGGAGGGTGTGCATTTATTTCTAATTCCCAGAGGATTTGGACTTGGGCCAGAATAAAATTTATCTTATTCGAAATTTTCCCGGCGAAAAAAAAAATGACGAAGTGTTGGAATGGTTACTATCGTATTTGTTGATATCACACATTGTTTTACCATATACTTAACCTCATCAAAACAGCCTGTCTTCCCATCCTTTTTTTTAAGTCATTTTCCGATATAATAAGCTCTAACGTACAGTATGACTTTATCATATCGCATAAAATCGGTTCTCGTTAATACATGGTATTTGGCTTTAGGGTGGCATTATGAATTACAAATGCACCTTCTAGTCCGCTCGCATTGTAGCATACATTAAGTAACCTGGTCGCGATCGAATATACGAAAATTGAGCGACAAACAAAGAAAAAATGTTCTGGTTCAATTCAGCCCAGATCTCAAGTAAGTTTGTGATACCAATTGTGTACAACGAATTACCACAAATGTGTCACTACTACTACAGTATATGACTTTAATATTAATATTGCATGAAGTCGTAACTTTATCGGCCGGACACAACTGTCAGGAAATTCGGCGTTTACATGTTCCATGTCAATTCGATACATCGCACACCAAGTATTATGCAAGATAAGAATCTCCTGCTTAACTTGCAGATGCCAGTTCGTCTCCATAACTGATTTAATCAATTCAACATTTTGCTCTCTTGCATCCACATTAGGTGACTCTGCACACATAGATATAATAATAACATATTAATATTAAGATTTTCAACGCATAAACCATAGCCACGTTCAATTTATATTACTTATTAATACCTCGATTCTGTTCTTGAATTCTGTCCGGCCACTCTTCAAAATATCTCAGACAGTCGATCTTATAATATATGATCATCCTCCGGTGTACGATTATTCCAAGCTCTTAAGTCGTCAAGACACTTAAAATAAATTTAAGTAAATGACATATGTGCATCAACCAAGCGTTTGGTGGAAATATGTATGAATGCCTATTTGGCGAGGGAGGAATCTTAAATGGCTTATATTGTTATACATCATACCGTCTCTACTAAAGTGACCAGTTTCACATTGGGGTATATGTAAAGCTCATTATCGTCCGAAGAATAATAGGGATCGATATTTAATTGGACGCGATGAAAATGAAATAGGTGGTGGGAGAGGTGGTATCTTCGTCGTGCAGTTGAACACTGCTATTGCTCCCAACTTGTTTATTTTCATTGTTTCTTTCTTCCGCTTCTACTTGTTCGTCATAATTTTCAAAGACAACATTATCTGGTATATCCTCTTCATCAGTAAAACCCATATTGTTTAATTCTCGTAATAAAATTCTATTAGATGACCGAATACTAAAGCATACGGCGTCTGGTTCGTTGCAGAACAACTTGCGTATTCGCTGTCTTCTAGCCAAGTTGAAAATCTGACTTCTAGTGTGTCATTCCCTTTTCGATTAGACCTTGGGACTGAGGGAGTCTTGGACGGCCATTTTTTATAATTATGGTACCTGGCCAAACACTGACAAATTCGTGAATTATGTTAGCGACAAACTCTTTACGATTGTCAGATTGTAAAATAGTTGGAGCGCCAAATTGAAAGAGAAATCCTGCAACATAAGCAACTTCTTTAGTTCTCGACGCGGTTGCCCACGAATATCTGGTAAAATGGCCCTCGCGTGTATTATCCATTTATATTCTCCATCGGGGCGGCTTCTCATATCAATTAAGTCAATCTACACTCACTGGACAAAACGTGATTTTGTCGATCAATTAGTAAAACATATGTAAACCCATCTTTTTCAAACATTTTTAATATCAAAAAAATTTTATTATTATAATTTTTATCTTTAGTGTCTACAAAAGCCACACAAGGTCACGTTTGTAGGACATAATTCCGCACATCGCCCGATTTCCGTTAAAATCGAATGACTTTGAACGTTCATAACACTCTC
>CAJVPJ010000930.1:0-14464 GCA_910592205.1 Paraglomus occultum | reverse complement strand
TCTCTCCGGAGATCATGCAGGAAATAGTAGTAATAGTAATTAGTAATGCCTACTATTGATGTGTTACAATCCATCCGCATAATGATATTTAAGAGAAAGGATATTTTGTGCTCTAATATGGTAATGCCTTGGAAGGTAACATCGTTGGATGTTATTGGTCGACACTGACAATCCCTGTTCTCGTTTATTAACACCTCGGTAGCACACATTCTATTGCGTTTTGAATCCTAGATTAATAATCAAGTAGTGTCCAGGAAACAACGTGTCACACGTTAGAGATAAATAAATATTAAAATGCCTGGGAGAGAAAAGAGCAAGAGTAAATTAAATACCCAACGAACCAAGGGGATCTCGTAGTCAATAGTGAATTTGTGGGTTATAAAACTGCTTTATTGGTGTCGAACGACTATCAACAAAACAATCATATAATTGAAAGTCGAAAATATGACAGTCCGCGTATTAGACGACTATTATCTTGGAATTACTGCAATCATCACGATTGCGTACCAAATGAGTTTTTTTGTGATTGCTTGGTTTTGTCAATTTGATAAAGTAACCGACTTTGCTGGTAATGGATTCGGATCCATTGTAATCGTTTGAACCAGTCTTGTATAATATGTAGTAACAGTTGTTATTTTTATTGCCAGGTGGATCGAACTTTGCTATCCTGGCGTTAATAACTTTGACATTCGGAGGCGTAAGTGTCACTCTTTGTAAATTTACAGACTGTCTTTCATCCGTAACATCTAACCCTATTTATTTACAGACATATTACGACAGACAAATAATAGCATCAGTTTTTGTAATTACATGGGGATTCCGTCTAGGCCGTAAGTCATTCGGACTAATTTTTAAGATCTTACGACTTCTAGAAAATATTTCTAATCGAAAACTCGATTCTAGTGTTCTGCCTCTACAGAATACTTAAAACTGGTCACGACTCTCGATTCGATGGTCGCCGCGAGAACTTTGTTTCATTCCTTGGTTTCTGGATTTTTCAAATTATTTGGGTCTGGACAGTATCATTACCAGTGACTTTAGTGAACTCACCGAGAGTTAGCAAAATGGAGTTAGACGGACGAGATGTTAAATTTGGAAGCGCTACAGACATTCTTGGAATTGTGCTATGGGTCATAGGCTTTTTATGCGAAACTATTGCTGATGCACAGAAGGTAACTATTGTATTTGAAAAAGTGAAAGAAATAAGTGATATTGCTAATATAAAATTAAACTCCTGATAAATCGTTGACTGAAAACCATATTTTTAGTTTCGGTTCAGACAGAATAGAAAATCGTCAAAAGAATTCATGAAGAGTGGAATCTGGGCATGGAGCAGACATCCAAACTACTTTGGGGAGATTGTCGTGAGTAATCAAAAGCAAGGCACGAACCGCTGCTGTAGTTTAAATTCACAATTATTAAAAAATTTTTTTTTGCGTCTCAGCTTTGGTGGGGAATATTTTTGCTATGCCTTGAGCCAACGCTATCGGGCATTACTAACGTCCCGTGGTTGTCGATTGCATCACCCGTTTTCACAATGAGTATGATTACATTCCTTATTTGTTCTTGTAACGTCTAAATTCACTCGTTCTAATTTATTCCTTCACTACTCGATGACGGGCTCTCCTAGTTATTCTGTTGGGCCTCTCGGGACTACCTTTTAATGAACGCCCGACAGCAGAGAAACAATATACTTCTGGAAATTGGGATAACTATTCCGTATATTTAAAAAGAACGAGCATACTTATTCCCTTCCCTCCGGCCATCTACGAGAAATTCCCGCAGTGGGTGAAGAGCACAATATTCCTCGAATTTCCTATCTATCGCTATACGCCACAGAATGACATGGCCTAACGGTCACAGAAAGGAGATTCGGAATTAATACAGGATTATAAATGTGACGTTGTAATTTACAAAGCATTAATATAAGAGGATTATTTTTCACATAAAATTTTGTTTAATCACAAGAAACCAGAATTAAAGCTAATTTTACTATAAATTACCAATGGTTTTACTCTAACTTGTTTGGCATTTAGTACTCAACATGTTAATAATGCGTGATTCCTAGATACATATTAATTGCTTATCTCAACAGCCTCTGTCTCTTACACAACCTTTGTCTTCGCCATCTGAACTTTTCTTCCTACTATTCAATAACACCATCATCCAGTCTTCCCTTCACCACCCTTCCACGATTCTCCGACACCTGCACTCCCCGCTCCATCCTTGCGACCCCACACTTTTCCCGCCAGTACTTTAAACTTCGTTGCGGCCGCGCCACCTCTATCAGTAATAAACCGCCTGTCGGTAGTCACTCCTGTTGCCAATGTCGTAACGTTAGCGAGAGAGTTTGTTATATAAGATCCCAGTTGCATCGATGATAATACAGAAGAGTTGTTTTGCAGATCATTATGTTGCGCAACGCGTTTCTGGAATAAGTCCGAGATGGCTTGCTGATCGGTTTTCTTTATGCCCTGGTGAAAAGGTGGACTTTTGTAAGCCATTGATTATATATAGATAGACGCAGACGAGAATTCATAACTGCTATCTAGTGTACCTTTAATTCCAAAATTTTTTGGAAGTTATTGACATTCTTATCTTTAATTAGTAAAATATAGTTGTTGACTATTGCTTCAGGATCGTCGTGCGAGAGAACGACCTTCAGAATAGATTCTATTTTTGCTATTCCCTTATTTACTAGCTTCACAAATCTAGAAGATTAAAAGTTGGTAAATAAAACGGCTTTTCGTAAGATAAGTATGTCAGCAAAATGATTTGACTCACGTAGTTGGTTGTTGCGCAATGTTATCTGAACTCATCATTGGCAATGTCAAGAGAGTCGTTTTTAAAGAATGGATATCAAGAAGCATCTATCGTGTGCGTAATATATAAGAACAGGAAATGGAAATAGTGTTATGTTACAGCAAAGATCGCAATTGATACCTGTTCAGCGCCATATGTTGATATGGGTTTACATTTTGCTAGATTATTAATTATTTGACAGAAGAACGAACTAAAAATAAGCGAATTAAAGGTGAGTAAAATATGAGCTCATTCCTTTTAACTTGAAGTCTTTCTACAACTTACTCGACGAATTTATCACAAAAACTCCTGAAATATCTCGGACTTGAAATATTTTCATTGATTAAAACCATGTACTGGTTCAATATAGTCTGAAGCTGGGATATGTATTCCGATTGATCGCCCACAGAGTCAAGAGTACCCCAGGGAATACGGGACATTGAAGATAGAGCTGGTTCACAACTTAATTCAACTCCTCTGACAAGAATTCTCAGTGCCGTCGAGATCACCCTGAAATTGTGAAATGAGGGATGAAAATTATTCAGGAAACAATTTGAATTAAACGTCTGTACGAGATCACTGCAAATAGAGAAGAGAGGCTTACGTTAAAAAAGATTCGCGTTCAACTTCAAGACTGACTTTACTTTTATATCCTTCATAAATTTTCTCGATTAATTTTTCTTCCAACTGAATGCGTAATTTTAGTAAGATATTTTTTAAAAAATTAGCGACGTCACAACAGTTCTTAATACATGCCTGCGAAGTCGTATTGTAACAATAATCTGCAGTGTTAATAATCATGCAAATAGACTTTAACTCATTCCAAGTCATCGCTCTTCTCTCATCCCTAGAATTTTACATAGTAACAAGTATTTTAACAACAATTCGCATGACCCATCATGTGTACCTCAGTTTTCCATCTCATCGTAAAAAAAAACAAACTTTGGCAATCTTCCAATTAAGACATCATTTGCGTAAACTTTCAGCCATTTCCCAAATACCAGGCATAGATCATAGAACGGTTTTCTAGTCGATAATTTTGCGCAGTTTGCAAGCGTTTCACGGTAGTAATAAAATAAATCTTTGCTTGAGGGAAGTACGGAGTTTGTAGAATCGTCTCCTGGGATTGATTCAGTAAGATAAGATGTAATCATATCCGACAGTAATCTTTGGATATGGTTTGTTTAGTCAAAAAGTGAAAGCGAAGATAGTTGCGAAGGAGGGATAAAGAAGGAACATTAGTTGGATACAAATATGACGTTACTATGAACAGCGAAATATAATCGGCCGTACTTGTCTTCCGCCTTTATATATATAGTAAGATGTGGTTCAAAAGAACAGGAAACGCTCCTTTCGAATTTAAACCGACTGGGTTCATCCGATTCTGCGTCATTCTACAATGTAAGTTATCACATTCTCTTGTTAATAAACGTGCTAACTTTTTAAGCAACAAAAAAAGTTAGCATAATTACCATTGAGCTAAATCTCTTTTCAATCTGTGCTTCAAACTCAATGGTCAATTGCAAATTTTTCAACAAAGTCTTTACATCCAAATCGACAGTTTTTTCAAGAACTTTGGTAAAATCTTCTCTGTATAAAATGTTAAAGCATTAGTCAAAGATAATGGCTCAAACTTTTTTGCTGACGAGAACAGACCCTTCAATATTACCGCGTAATTTCACAGAATTTAGAACATAATTCTTCACTCAAATGCCAACGAACCGGAAATATGGAAGCATGTTCTTCGTCGTAACTCTTGAGAGCTCGTTTCAACCATGCATACCGACGGGGTGTATTTTCGAGAGAGGCAATCTATAAGAATATAATCCCAGTCAGCACCAGATCTTTAGGTCAATCAATATATTCTGTAGATTGGCCATTTGTAAACGGACCTCGTCGTTTCCTCGGAACAAGCGCTTGTATTCGCGTAACTGCTGCTCGCAGTACCAATTTATAAGTTGAGTCCTAAAAGAATGCGACAATAATTAACTGTCTTGCACGATATTTGCGTATTATTGATCACAGTTCCTAAACCTACCTGACGTTTGCGCCCATAATATCGATCACTAAACATCCATCTGATAACGGTGCTGTTTGGACAGTCAAGCTTCCATCGGACGCAAAGCTGTTATTAAATAAAGGGTAAAGGCATATAATTGATATAACAGACAGGGCAAATTATTTGCAGCTTTCAAGTAAAACTTCACCTTGATTCAAAATCAAGAAATATTTGTTTTTTCAGGCCGTCCTGGAAGGCGTTAACTGAATTAATTAAGTCAGATATCTGGTGAATGCTTTTATAGCTCTTAAAAAACGTGATAAGTTGCAAAACTGCCTAGTGAGAAGAAATTGCGTTTCAAATTAGTTAACACGTTGATATTGAAAAAAAATACCGATGCAACCATACCTGCAGCAATTGCGCAGTCTCCCTGTACTGCTTCATCTCTGCCATTATTCTCAGTTGCCCTACTGCTGTGACTGTGCATCCATTAAAAATAAAATGACGATATTTCATTATTAAATATGCATGATGACAAATATTGCGCAATTCGCTTAATTACCTAGCATTTGTAAACGTTTTAAGGCAGTTATGGAAATAGTCAAATGCCTCTTAGCGTAATCAAGAGACTTAATATCTTGCGTTATCTCTTGCACCATAATCTCAGACTGAGTAGCTTTCTCCTTGATTTGCTTGATTCGCTCAAATAGTTCCTACACTTACAGAATTCAATGAACAGGTCGATATAAACTAGAAAGTTCTAACTCATGCAATATTCCATGAAATTGGCTAACCAATCTCATAGCGATTGTCTAACCTCGATAGCTTTTTTTGCTTGAATAACCTCCTCAACCCCTTGCTCGCCCACGCTTATTTGCGTTCTCGTTAGCTCTCTTATTTCATTCTCTAGTAAACGCATTTGCTGTTGGAGATTCTGTGACGCAACGTCAATTAATGACAATGATTGTTCTTTATTGAAGTAAGAATAACAAACATGAATATTATTGTGTTATGGTTAACTTGTTTCCTCTATAAGAATATCTTCATAACTGCCGTACCATTTGGTAATAACAAGTTTATGTATTTGATAGGATTGAAATCAGCATTATCCAGAGGATCACTAGTCTTCAGAATTCTTATTACAGCAGCCTCAAGATCCGCCGGAAGCTTGATATGATTTGTTTGATTCTCATCAGGATCAATTGAGCCTCGGGTTGATGTTGGACTCTCAGCTGGCATAGTCACATAACTTGGGAAAATCTATCCTATTGCTTTTTATAGAGTTACTTGCATTTCGTGTAACATTCCAACCAAACTTCGCAGTCCGGAGAAATCTGCACTTCACATCGGAGTTGCGCTTTATCAATTATCATTGAGACGTCCGCTATTTCTTTAACAGACAAGAGTAGGATGCTAATAAATGGCGACTAACCGATATATCTACATGCAACGCTAAGCCTCGTGCAAATGGCGTGAGAATCAAATCCAATAAATCCCCCCCCTTCCACGCAACTCTTGAGGAGAGAGGTTTTTTTTTTGTTCACACCAGACTGGTGTAACGATATGCGTAGAAATTTATAAATACCGAACGATGATGAGTCATATCCATTCAAATTACAAGATTATAAATTTCGTGTGAAGTTATGGGTAAAAATACGCCCAAGAATAATTCTCCAATCATAATACCAATTGCTCCCATCGAAGACGAACCATTATCCAGCATGGTTGAGAATGCAAAAGTAACGGCAACTGACACCTCGCCCCCGCTACCAGCATTAATGACCGAAAACGATAATCGGGAGATCATATTGCAATCAACAGGAAACGGAAATGGGGATTCCGAGGAGAGGAATTTGACGTATGTATGCGAATTTACGGTCAAAAGATTAGACAAACGGCTGGTGAGATTAAATTATGGAATTATGTTAGGTTGCATCATCCGGGACACTTCCGCGAAGATCCAGTTGGATTTATGATGGCGATGGGCGCATTTTATCAAGGAACCGTAAGTATGTCCATACAATTTATTTCCATTGATGTTTCTGGCTAAGGTTAATATTTTCCATTTAAAAGGGATGGAGAAGTTACAAAAATTATATTGGGGCGCGGATTCTATATGAAGGCTACACGGAAGAAACCAAAGAACGAGTGCTAAATAGCGAAAGAGGTTTTTATTATTTTCTCTTTGTCTTTCTTTGATATCTTTATTATGCTTTATAGAAGAAGAAAACAAATTGATTCTGGGTTTTTTAGTTCGTTACATGATTGCTTATCTTGCTGAAAAACAGGCCAATATACTAGCTGCTACGTCACCAAATGTCGATTTAAAGATTATCGGAAGAAAGAAGAAACATTTTGAGAAGGAGTTGGAGGCCGTAGCTAATCAGATGGTTGAGAAGCTCGTTGCCGATTTGAGTAGTTTGAGATTTATAAGGTTTGTGAGATTTCGGAATCTGTGAAAAGATATATTATCTGAAGGCTTGCTAAGACTTGAAAGATTTCATTCAGGTTATTTGGATTTTTCGTAAACAACATCCTAGTGAGAATGTACCATCAAGGCGTTCATATATCGGAGCGAGAGTTTTTGGAGGCAAGTAGGCTTGTCTATGAATCATCGTCTCAAGTTTTATTATGATTATTCTACACTACATCTCAGACGTAATCCGATTCGTTCCTCTTCATAGCTCCGTCGAGTAGCTATTATAGCTGCCCAGAACAACCACTCTCTTGTAATACTCCCCTGCCATAAATCCCACATCGACTACCTCGTTGTCTCTTACATTTTCTTTCGTCTTGGCTTAGCTCTCCCTCATATTGTCGCAGGTGATAATCTTAACTTACCCATTGTTGGACGCATTCTCAAAGGTGGTGGCGCATTCTTCATTCGCCGATCTTGGGGTGAAGACTTGCTTTACGGTTCTGTTGTTAAAGAATATGTCGAAGGACTTTTGGAACGGGGACATAACGTTGAATGTTTTATCGAGGGGACGCGGAGTCGAACGGGAAAATTGTTGCCACCAAAATTAGGTGTCTTGAAAATAATGTTAGACTGTGTATTATCCGGAAGGGCAAAGGATTGTTGGATTGTACCCATGTCGATCCAGTATGATAAAGTTATTGAGACGGAGACATATGTTAATGAACTGCTGGGGAATCCGAAAGAAAAAGAAAGTCTATGGGGGATAATGACGAATACGAGGCTGTTGCAGCTCAAGTGGGGAAGGATCGTTGGTGCGTGTTGGTATTCTTATTGAGAATTTGTATAATTGCTTGTAAAGGTTGTTGTGTGAGATCCGACCCATGGCTTCCGCAAGTTAACTTTGGAGGACAGGAATTGCGGTGACTTTTATTCAAAAACGGGTTGGCTCACACACAGCATGGATATGTGTTAATTGCTGATCGTATCCATAAATTTTCAAATACAGTGCGATTTGCAAAGCCTTATTCGTTATCACAATTCGTTCAGGCTCAAGTAGGGCGGAGAAGGTGAGGGCGCGTTGTTGGGTAATACGAGTCATTCCTGGATAACAAATTGATTTTCTGTTGATTTAGGGCGTTTGATCCGACCAACGAACAGAACAAAGTCATACTATTACGAGCATTAGGATATAAGTGAGTTACTGTTGTTCTTCGTTATTAATGCGTTGGCTGACTTGTGTTAACTCTCTTTTTCGCCTGTTTGAACAGAGTCTTGTCAGATATTGTAAGTTTAGACTTGGTAGCTGTTCTATGACGTGAATTTGAGTGATAATGATCCGTAAACTAAGGCTTTTTCCACATGAAAAAAAAAAAAAAGAATTCGGTATCAGTCGTAATGCCAACAGCGTTAGGTATACAAGAACGCATACTCCAGTCTCCAACCAGTTCCCATTAGGTTCGAACAAAATATACTTACACTTGTCCTTTCTTTTCAGTTGGCACCATAATTCTCACTTTGCGTGGTCGGGTACTATATTATTTTATATATAGATCCTCATTTCCCTTTCTTCCAACTTTATTGGCTAACTTTAAAACGCGTCAATTAGGGTGTGGGTCGAGCCGAATTAATCCGACGCGTGGATTGGCTGAAAGCCGCTATAGTAATGAAGGGAGGACATGTCGCTGATTTTGGTGACATGACAACGGGAGAAATAGTTGACCGGTAGGTAATAGAAGGGAGCGAGTGATGAATAAGAGCAATTGGCTTGGATAACTGACGATTAATATTATTCAAGCGCAATGAATGTATTAAAGGACTTGATAAAGGAGAGAAAAGACTTGCTGGAGACTGTATTTTGTGCAGAGAATCGTTTCGAGTTAAGTTTCTATCGTAACCAGGTTTATATTAATTAAAATTTATTTAAACGTCAATGTCTTTTGAAGTGAATCATATATTGCTCTATATGCTAATGATTATCTGTTGTAGGTTATCCACTTGTTTGTTTCCGAAGGTAATTCTAATATTGATTATTACCATGTTTAATATGCTCGGCGTTCATTGACATAAAACTTTACGTCCAAAGCTATCGTTTCTGCGGCCATGTACACAAAAATCAAAATCGGTGGATCAAAATCGACGCAAAGATTCGACTTTCATAAATTGCTGGAAACCGTGACATTTTTGTCCCAGTTACTCAAAGTGGAATTTGTCTATCGACCGGGAGAGATCGAAAACAACTTGTATGATACTCTGGAAGGGCTTGTGGTCAGTGCAGTGAAAGGGAATCAATGTTTTCATGCCAATAAAGCAAAGTTAACCGATAGTCTGTCCGATCGTATAGAAAGATAATGTTTTCGTTTTCGAAGATGGTACCGTAGGATTATCGGATGCAGAAAGGGCTATTGGTAGAGAAAACTATGGTTGGTATAATACAGTGTTGTGGCACGACGTATGATACGATGCTCTAATGACTTTGTTTACTTCCAAGATTTTTACTGTTTCTTAATATGGCCATTCATCGAGACCTACTGGCTAGCTGGTAAGGACATATACCCAATACGATTAATGATTTCAGTGGTGATCAAATTATGATATAAAATTATTAATACAAATATTCGTTCCAGCTGTAAGTCTTTTCTCAATGACGCCGCCCAGGTCTGCCACACTCCAACAAAAGAATGCGATAACCAAGAAGAATCCAGTTCCTATCACTTGGTTCGATGAACGAGACTTTCATAACAAGTGTCAGCTCTTTGGCAAAACCCTTTATTACCAAGGTGATCTTTCGTACTTTGAGGCAGTAAACAAAGAAACACTCAAAAATGCATTTATCCGATTAGAGGAGATGAATATCATACTGGTGAAACGCAGTCGAAATACCAAAATACTTCCGACCATTGCTTTGAATCCGGAGTACGTTCCAACACGGAATGCTCAAGGAGCGATAGAGCCAAAGGGAAAGTTATGGGATTTAGTCGAACAAATCGGCAAGTTCAGACGGGAAGGCAAGAATAGGAGAGATAATGCAACTGTCAGTTTTCGAGTCTTACGATTGGCGGAAATTGTCGGACAACCGTCTACGGCTGATTTGGGAGTTATGAATAATTTAATGGGTCGATCAGTCAAGACTGCACAGCCAGAGGCTAAATTGTGAATTAAGAATGGTATTTGAAATTGGTAGTTGGGGAGTGACAGGTTTAATAGTATTAGTTATATCGCGATGATGGTGATTACAGAAAAAAACTATTTATTTATACCTTACGCGAGGTTTAGTCTGATTCTACTATATAGAATGAAATTTTCGTTGCCTAATATATACTCATTATTAATAGATAAAAGTAGTAGTTGTTTTTTAAAAATCATGTTTCACAAGTCTAACAAAGCCATTCTGGATGTAGTCTTTGAACTATTTGAGTGTCTAATCTAAAAATCTATATAGTCTACCTATAAATAAACGAAGGTACAGAAATAATGCAAGATCGAAATTCCATTTTGTTGCCCATCTCAAAGGAAGATGTTTATGATCGGGATGAAAATACGCGGGCTCCTCATATCGATCGAAGGTGCTTCTAGACTACTGTTAGCAAGATAAGGGTTACTAAGTTGACAACTGTAGGTTTCTAAAAACTAATCCGATCACTTTTTATTCAGAAGCAGATGCTTAGATTTCAACCAGTTTAAGGGCCAATCGTAGCGTTCTTATGGAATGGGCAATTTCAGAACATTGTCTATGTCAACAAACCAAAGGTCACCTCATTAGCAGCCATACGCATAAAATATATCACATACACTAACGCACTATCTCTTCATCTTCACTGTTGGTTTACCTTTATTATGAACGGCATATATAAATGTAGCTATTACTTCATTTTCAATGGGTTTCATGGCAGCATAATGTTTACTCACTGCCTGAACAAGTTGCTCTTTCGTAGCTGGTTCATTTACCTTTAGGCGGTGTATTCTTTTATATCGACGCAATACTGAGATATCAAGAGTATTAAAGTCAAGCTGCGGAACGAAAGCGAAATAATTGGTAAATAGCCTGTGCGCCACGCGGGACAGTCCCTTATAATACTCTTTCGACCTTAATCCCATACATACCGACGACATACTCACCAGTGCTATCTCCCTTGTGACGTCTTTTCCCTTTCCGAACCTTTTCATAGAGCCCGATGCGCCAGTACTCGAGCTTGAGGATAACTCTCTGTTGTGGCTTCCGCTGCCGTCATTGTTGTATGCCCTTGAAAACGACATGCTACTTTTTGTCTTTGAGATCAGTTTGAAAGAAAAAGAATTGTTATATATATAAAGTTCAAATTTCAGGTTGAAAAAATTGCGCTGTCAGCTATCAATTAATTGGTCTAAATTACTTAAATCTTGGTTTTGTTTTCTAATTAGGATAAAGCGTAGTAGATTAGTTATAAAAGACCCGTATGAAGATTATTACGTGTCTTATACGTTTTCATTTTCTTATAATACTTTAATAAGCATATTATTAAACTCTTGTGAATAATATTACACACTTGCTTAGAGTGGACAAAGCAAAGAGTGTTTTCCTTTGTTTAGTACCAGGGGCAATAAAGGGTCTGACAAGATTAAAGTCTGTTATTCTGTATGCAGATACCAACAGATAAACTCGCTCATGTTTCTAAATAACTATCAATGCTTTTGAATGAATATAATACACCAGGAAGGAAAAGTATCTATTAGGAAGAAGACTGTTGTCACTTTTGCACAGATGCATAATAGTTATGACTGTTGTGCAATTACACATTTGTACAGCGAATTAATAACATTTACAGTCATCCCCTCGTTTATAACCCAGCTTCGAATTCCCCTATTACTATTACTTCTCTTTCCCCATATACTATAGAAATACAGTATATAGTGATTATATCTCAGTTATATCACCTCGGTAAATATATGTCAATTGTGTTACATAAATATCACATCGTTTCTATCTATAATTAAACTATCTTTTGTTGGTTAGTGCATTAATGCTGTGCGCACGTTACTTGAGGACGCGACAGGCTCCATTACAAACGCGATGGAGATTGACGAAATCGATGAGATTGGCTTTAGCTCTTATTGCTTAAAACTGGTAGACTGCTCAATGGATATGACAGTGTCTGAATATGTCGAGCTTGACAAGGGTTAATGTACTGTATCTACATAACAGGAAGAGTTTGAAGAACTTCTGGTGGCTGAAGGTGTGTCGCAGCAGACGCTAATGCAAATTGAAAAGACTCAGACGAAGAAGAGAAAGTGTCAATTTCTATACAAGAGGGAAGACAAGCACTTGAGACAGCTAAAAAATTTTAGAATAAAAGGAATTTCGCGACTGAAAACGATATGAGATACAGTACATGAATAATTTAGATGCGTTATACTATTTGTTATATCCCACTTCAGATATATCCCCAAAAAGTCTCCGTCCCAAAGTGGGGATATAAACGAGGGATGACTGTATTATAATAGCATGTCCATTAAGAGTTTATTTGCATTTAAGAATTGATTCGCATAATTATCGTTTCCAATGTCGCCGGTTAGTTGGGATTTTCGCACAAAAAATACTGTAGCATTTTATCCACTAGCAAGATTGTATTCGTAATAGATCCTTCCAAGTAAAATCTTTTTTCTACTTTCTATAGCAATACGATTTATCTTGTTTGGCTCATATAGTGTTAATTTGTTTTTCGATCGACAGCAGGACTCAACACAATTTTCTTTTGATAACTCTAAAGCGATTCTTGTCTCAAAGACTGTCGCTGTGTATATATTTGAGTATTTTATTTTTGCAATTAGGATTTGTTTCTGATAATAATAACGTGGGGTTAGACATCGATTAGGAATATTCACTTTTTGCCTCGTGGATATTCTTGTGTTATTTGCTAACTCGAGGGCGAATAACCGTCTACGGTTAGTGTCTATTATTGATATACTGTTTAAAGGGTCAATAACAGTTGTTCGAAAGATAGTTAATTTTAGAGTTAACGATTGCTTGCTCTCCCGCGATTGTTGACCCATCCAAACGCTACGCACAAAATAATTGTAAGTGATGTGGATTACACGAAACAGTTTCTCGCACTTTCAATAATACGTTCGCAGATTTGCGCAAATGTGGTGATATGAATTATTCAACACATTTACATCATTCGCTGGTGACCCAATAAAATAACTCTCTTTACATCCTACTGACGTAATTATAAGTAAAAGATAAAAATTTTACTAGTAAAACAGACGAAAAAAATTTTTTCCCCAAAAAATCTCTATTATCTGTATTTACTATATGATTTGGTACCATGTTGAAGCTAATTAATTGTACTTTTTAAAAATAAAGTTATGAATTAAGTTATTACTTATAAAGCAGTTTAATAAAATTGACAGCATATACAGTATTAGTATGGGACAAAAATCTTGCCTGCAGTAGAATTACACTGACTTTATAACCAACAAGTGAAGTAAAACTCAAATATTTGATTCAAAAACTGCAAAATGTACAGATTTTATTTATAAAAATTAAAATAGGAATTCGTTTACTATTACTTTTAATAATTGCCTCACAATATCTTTTCATTATTAAAATTTTGTGCATTGCTTTTCTACAGTTGTTTTAACTATGCTTTATAGATTTTCTATTGGATGTATATTCAATGGCCAGTCAACAATAACATAGTTGCCTGAAAAAATTGTTAAGTGACTGAGCTTGTATGCCTTGGATCATAGTCTTGTTGGAAGCACCAGACTCTTCCGAGCATTTGTTATATTTCAGGTAGATGTCTCTGAAGAATTTTGACATAATAATAGATTGCCCTGTCATTGTATGTTGAGCATTACACATGACTATCAAGGGGTATTATGTATGACTTTCATACATTTATATTAATATTGTAACATAAACGTTGCCACTTTATCAAACTGCAGCTTTAAAATAATATCAGGGAATTATATAATTATAGTGGGTTACATATACATAGTAAATACAGACAACAGAAATTTTGGAAAAAAAACCAACTTTTATGTTAGTTTGTAATTTTGACAGGGGTTGTTATTTATATTGTGTATATTAATATACAGTCAACTCTCTCTAAATGCACTCTCTCTAAATGCACACTCTCCTTAAGTGCACGGTATTTCAAATTCCCAACCTCGGAAATTAGTGATAAGTGCACACTCTCCCTATTCTGCACGTGCAACTGATTTCATAATCCCAAGGCCTCATTTCAATATGAAAATATTCTCCG
>CAJVPJ010000929.1:0-14480 GCA_910592205.1 Paraglomus occultum | reverse complement strand
ATATCGCAAATTAGATATTATTACCAGATAGATGCAATAGTCATGTAAACAATACGACAGAATGTTATTATGCGGTTATTTACGCTTATTATCTCATCTTTAATAACTACATGCATATGCGTTGGTTAATTAACGAATTCAATATTATACGAAATATTTAATGAAACATTGTATTGGAACGTTTCGATAACTTTTTTATTGGTATGTGTGCGCTTTGCGTATTACCTCCATCATAGTAAACTGTAAATAGTTTAAAAGTTTTCATAACCATAATAAAGTGCTTAATCTTAAAAACTGATATGTAAAACTGCATACTCAAAAAAAAAGAATGGCTATTTAGTCCAATCTCACCACATAAATGCATTTATGATCTCGGACAATCTTACAATTATGGCTTATGTGTGTGTTAAGGCATAGAGTTCGCATTACCTAAATGCAGTTTCATTATTAATTTCAAGATAATACTGTCCGCTGTCTACAAATAAAGTACAAGCGTCAAGATTATGCTTATAATTAGAAAATAACTGCAAATTGTAATCAATTACTTTCATACCTCCTCCAATAAATACATGAGAAAATTCTTTGAGGGGATGCAACGTGCTAGAGCACATAATTGTTTTCTTAGTGTGCGGTAAGAGACTGGTACTCTTGGAATAAATGACATCCCACTCTGAATCGTTATCTTCACGCATACTCTTTATAACATCTTCTATTTCTTCATATAACTCAATAGCATTTGGACGCTTGTCAGGATCATTTGTGTTACAACATTTTTCGGCAAGTTGACTATAGAACTTTGGTGCTGTATCTGGCATATATGGTCGTAGTCCTCTAATAATTTCATTGACCAATTCATAATTAAATTCTCTGTTTCCAAATGGCTGTTCGCCAGTAGCCATAAAATACATGAGAATGCCAAACGCATAAATATCTGATTTCTGACTATACTTTCTGTGAGCAAGGACTTCTGGTGCAATAAAAGGCAAGACACCTCGAATTTTCGAAGAAGCTATGTCGGACGAGTTTACTGATTTTGATAATCCAAGATCGCATATAAACAATTTATACTCGATGGATTGAGCATTGTCAGATTGAAAATTATTGTGCTCACTACTCAGAACTATGTTGCCACAATGAATATCAGAATGAATCAAGCCTTCTAAATGAATATTCATTAGCTGAAGAGCAATATCCTCCAGAAAACTCAGTTTCATCCCCCACGTAAGCTTGTTCCCGTTTAGGCGCCAGTGATTAGAAAGATTTCCACAGTTTGCATATTCCATTACTATAATGTATTCCTTCGTCGTTGGATCCTGCGTAACTCCGTAAACTTCCAGAAAATCGCTTTTAGAGGAACACACGTTGTGGTTTCTAAACTATTAATCAAAAACACAATTAAATTATTGCTACTTGTTCGGTTATATCAATTGGTAGTGCAATAATATCTTACTTCAAGAATAAACATTTCTTGCTCCGCCTTAAAATTTTTAAACCGCTTTAAAACAACATCTTTTTCCAGTGCCTTGCAATATTCTACTTGAACGGTTGCAAAATGGCCAATGCCGATATCCTCGATTTTATCAAAAGTAGAATAGTGGAAATATGTTTGTCTAACATCAAGCATAGTTTTGCTCAAAACAACGTCGACATTTTGATAAAACACCAAATAATAGTCGCTGTTCTCTGAATCTTGTGTAATGCCGGCAATCCAAACATTATCAGGGGTTAATATATTAGGATAGTCATTTTTGATCTGGTTTTTGAGCAAAAAAACAAATTTATTATCTCAGCAACAGTCTTTTGCAGAACAATAAAAAAAAACTTTACCTGATTAAAATCAAATGAACGAGCATTTTCTCCATCAACAATTTTTTTAGCGTTACCGCATGGCAATGAACCGCCTGGCGGACTACGTCTCCGTCTCGTTTTATAATCGGTTCTCTCCAGGTAGCTTTATGCGTACATCCATGATTTAACTTCAGTGCCATTTGCAAGTCCGTCAATTGATTATGACTAATCCATTGAATATAGCTATCGGTTTGATTATGTACTTTACGCCAAGATTCCTTTATAAACGGCCCTAGAGACTCATTGTTTCTGGGAATCGAATAAGGAAATGTTGATGCCTTGCAATGTGAGCAAAATACTCGCATATTCGGATTCAAAGACGCCGTGCATGACAGACATAGTCCACCGTCATTTACAATTTTTATTAGAGCACATTTCTTCTCGGTTTCGTGATACGTAAATCCGACAATAATCCAAACATTTTTGTCGCAAATGTCCGGCTGTATCTTGCGCCGTAGCTATTTAAAATTATTTGTTAGCACAGTAGATTTTGATTAACAACCTTGATATATTCCAAGACACTAATAAATTTTTTTTTTAATATTTTTGTTTACCTTCTGACAGTTGTTTGCCATATCCGAATCTTCCAATAGAATAAGTTTTGCGGTTTCAGAGGTGGGAAAGCCAGATAAGCGATAATTCTTATTATAGACGTTATCACTATTAAAGGAAATCCATTCTAAATAAGGTTCATTTGCCGAGTTTGTCAGTAATTGAGTTTCCTTAATAAGCGCATCCAGCTGCTCATTTTCGCTAGTCCAGGCAGTAGTAGCAGTGATTAATTCTTGATGACCACAAATACACCACACGGGACTGCACCGAAGTAGCCCGCATTCAGTGCAGAATCCAAAACGAGCATAACAGTCATAAAAGAGTTTATCGGCAACCATATAATAGTTGTCGTCATCTTTGGTAAATCCTATAATCAGGTTATTACGTTTCTTGAGCCACGTTTCGTATCTTTTGAACTGACTGATGTCCTGGGAGGTTTCCGATAATGAATGAATTTTTATGAATTGCTCTACAGATCCACCGTTAGCTTCGACCATCTTCAGCACAACTTGCGTACCTACGAACCTATCTGCTGTAGGTATCTCTGTAGGTTGGTACGTTGCATAAAAATTTGTTGAACCAACGCTAGTTTTGTCTTTAAATGCCGAGAAACGAAACCATCTAAAATGGAGAGTGTTGATCAACTCATCAATTGCTGGACACCCGGAAATGCTCATATTGACGTTACGAGTGAGCGTGATAATTCAAACTCTGCTTATAATGGTGTATGGGGAGGAGTAAGCGGATTGTATGGTTAGGTAATGCGTATCGTATGTGTTTATCGTTCGTCAAATATGGTTTATTTATAATGTATTACTACTATTCATATGTGCTATTGTTGTTACGTAAAAGGTCAATATATTCATTTGTGTCACTTTGTATGCACACAAACTCTAACTTTAATTTGTCCATTACGAGGTCGCGTGTGGTCGATAAAAAAAAAGTCTTCAAACTGTTGTAACAATCGTTATTACTATAAAAAATGGCTTTGACATAGTGTTTCAATAGTAATGACGCCTTCAAGTCAACATTTGCGTATGTGACTTGGCTTTTACAATTGCTCTCAAGAAACCAACAATGAATTACACCAGACTAACATAAATAAATGCTTGCTTTTGTCAGGTTTCGTGCATAATGTACAAATTTGTCAAGCACCAAACGCTTGCAAAGGTAGAAAGACGTTACTTTTACGAGTTTTGAAAATGAAAAGTAGCGGAAAAAATAAAGCAAAGAGTCATTAACTATGCTTTAGCTTGCAGCAGATTATGCAAAGATGCCCCATTGATGTATTTGTTCACATGCCCACATATTTCCAAATGCGGTATATATTGATTGAATGTTTATGTCCTGTTTGACCGCATCGCATTGCAGAAACATGAAGCATTATGTTCTTGCCCCAATGCGCAAGATAAGAATTTAATCAACCAATGTTGTAAGAGCTTTCACATAATAAACGTGATGAAAAATTTTTTTGTATTTGTCTACGAATTGTTGGTGTCTGTCCCACTTTATAGTTGCATTGTATTTTGCTGTATGACTTGTTTACACATACAAAATCTAGACTGATTCTACAAGCAAGCATTTTTTATTGGCAAGCGTTACATATTCAAGAATTATGTAAGATGCCTTCGGTTACTTGATAATCAGTTTTTTTATTCATCTCTCACCATGGTAATGTCTAATATAGTCATATTGATGAGGCCATTTTACCGCATGTGTAACAAAGCATGATGTTATTTTGCAGCGGGATGCATTGTTGAAAAAAAACCATGTGATAATTTTGGTTGAGAAACACAGACTTGGCTTATAACGAATGACCGTAATATCCTGTTCAAACAAATATTTAGAATGCTTTGTATACGGTTATATTTGAGGAATTAGATTAATTTAATTCGTCATATTCATTATGACGACACTAACTGATTCGTAATTCAATCCATTGAACCAATAATTAGTTTAAACTGCTTTCAATTTGAAAAAAAAAAAAATAGTCTGTATCAGTCACTGTGCCCAACGTCGTCGCAGTTGTTTATGTAAGACTGAGAGCGTCTCATAAATCTCTTATCTTGATCCGGTTAGCCGTGGGGAATAAGATGACTGCATGAAATATTCACCAATTAGGCAGTAGTAATACAGGTGAATAGAGCGATCAAACAACGACAGTAAAAATAAAGAGATTGTGATCTCGACCGGAACGTAATTAAACACACGATTTTACTACGACTGTATTAAATTGTTAAATCCAGTATATTATTCCGACTGCCTTTAACTTGTACTTGCCGTTTTTTTTGGATACCAACTTGGAAAAAGCAAAATTAAATATGAAATTAGTTTATAAAAGTGCTGCAGTATTAGTATAGTATTTGATCGTTCAGGGAGTAAATTACATTTGCTGCACAAAATTTTCATTGTTACTATATTTACACTGTTTAATATAAATCAACACTAATTTCAGCGTTTGTAGATTCACTTTGGTGTGACAAGAAATCGGCCAATGGAATTGATCACTCGTACAATACTAATAAGGTCATATTATCCCTCAATAACGCCGCCACTTTCAGGAGTAACTGACCCCCGAGTTTTGAATCACATAAACATTGATTTCCGATGACTCTTGTGCATGTTTCTTTTATGTATGCAACTCAAAGAGCAAAGTTTACTGCTTGCTAACCCTGACAATAATGAAGATTAAATTATACAAGTTAATTTTTTCAATAAATTCACAATGAGAAGGTTTGTGCGACGAGATATATGCGGCTACATTTGTATGACATGAAGAAATACCAAAATACTGGTCCTATGAGGCATGAGATATTTCAGTGTTGGTATGCAAATAACATCTGCGCGGAAGACGGCATTTTTTTATCCTACTCGCCAAATTTCCCAACTTGTGGCACTGTCGTTTGGCTCGTTATCAAAGGCTATATTTATTTTTTTTGAAGATGCAAGATATGATAGATAAGACATTGCCGACTAAGAATACGTATGAATATTTGCAATGTTTATTCAACCCGTCTTTTTGATAATTTGGGGAGGTCAGAATTTCTCTATATGGGATGCACATTTCGACCAAATTATTCGACTCTATACGCTCGCACACTTTTCCTTCCCAACGGTAAATGGTCTCTTGTGTTTTTCGTTCTGTTTTGTACTCTAACCTTTCCCATCTAGCTTATTTTGCAAATTATCGAGGTTCTAAGCAAGCAGGCAGGCCAAGGAAGCGTTCTGCAAATTATTTTTTTCCCACGTCTACACACTCTTACTGTATGAGTTGGTGCTATATAACACTGTCTGAGTATTTACGAAAGTCTAGAGATATTCTAGGAGTATATACTTGATAACCACAACTTTCTCACTCATTCGACACTAGCTAAACCGTTTCTTCTGTAATTTTGCAGTTCTTAAGTAATAATTTTCTGAACATAGCGTTCTTCGAACAGTTATTTGAGTTTCAAAAAATAGTTTAATTGCCACGCAGCACCTTTTTTTACAAGTCTCGCGATGTGTTCAAACGGCCACTACAACTCGCACCTTGCTGTGCCTCTGACAGCACTGTACGTACGTTCTATTCAATATCTCTTCACATCAAGCCTCAGTCAATACTCTCATAAACGCTTAATATTAAAGCCTAAGGTTATTCGAAGGTATGGCTGCTTTGCAATTCTAGCCAGGATTTCTGTTACTATAATATTGTTATATGCAATATGCCATATGCTCTATATGCTATATATGCTATGCTTTAATAAAGTTATGGAGAAAGATGAATGCCCAACGTATAACGTTTTAGTATAGGGCGTCAGTTACATCAATTAGTAGAACCCCAGTCAAAATTTTATACACTAGTCAAATTAGTTTGTTTGTGTTGGTTATAATTGACGATGATTTGATGAATTGCTACTCCTTATGCTGAAACCACGACAAAGTATCAGAGGGAGTTGACTGTGGTACCCGGCAATTTAGGCCCCGTGAATTGTCATGTGATTGATATATATATTATATTTGCTGCTTTTATCGCCAAATTTTATTTGTGACAATAAATAAGCAAATACGACTAATGTAATTACCACTTGCTTTGGTTCTATGTTAAATCTGCTTGTTGTCTCAGATACATAGTAAGTCTCTTTTGCTGGCTATTCTCTGCAAACTTGTCTGAAAAACTCGCGATACCGTTTATGGTAATTAAACTACCGTGAATAAGCACCCATCGTGAATAAGCACCCCTTATAAATAAAACCATCGGATCGTGAATAAGCTCTAGATTAACCGCATGACGTACCCCCACCCGTAGTTAATTACGTAAGTATACAAGCCATTTTGCGAACACAGATAATAGTACGCTTACTGTTGTAAGCTACCACTTAACGCTGTTGTGGATTATACTTTACGTAATGATTTGCCGATCATTTTAATAATGCCGATAAGAGTTGCCGATCCTATCGTTAATAAGCATCCCTAGGGTGGGTGCTTATGGTACATTTTTCGTAAACCGGCATTCCGGTAAAAAGTGTATTAAATACACTTTTAGTGACGCTTTTGTAAAAAAAAAAGGTATATTTTTGACCCAAACAGTATTTTTAATGCAAACTTTAAACCCGGATTAATCTATTATACTAGTTTACCTGATTTTATTAGCAATTCTAATTTTATCGAGAACTACATTATATTTAGGAGATTTGATAACGATTCAGCTGAAGAATTGCCTTATTGTAAAAAAAAAAAATTAAAATGATAGGATATGTTCAATGTAGATTAAAATTTTGTTGTGATCGATTTCAAACGCCAAAAGGCTAGAAGGTCGACTAAGATATTAGCCGAAGAGTGCAAGCAAATACCACGTTGTTAGTATCATTAACAATATAAATTTTTATTAATAAAATTTATGATTCACTAAATTATCTTATCCTCCCTATGCGTATTTAGAGAAGCCGCTGCCCGATCTCACATATGTCAGATGAGACATACGTTAGATTGAAATCGTAAAGACAATAGGATAACAACATTATAAAATTATTTTATTAACATTGCGATATTCGCTCCACTGCGGATAAACACGTCATGATACACAGAACGATGTACTTAATTAACATTACTACATTGATAATTATAAGGGTGGCAGTTTAAGTTACAAATAATAGCAGCTTGCGACAAAGCACATTGAGCCTTGAACAACTAAATTAATCTTACACAGCTACATCTAAATTTGGTTAACTTGACAGAGTTTTGAGCCGAAGCGGCTTTATTATTTTGACAGAATGCTTTGAGTTACAGAATATATCAAGTTAGTGTAATTTTTCTACTTGTAGGCAAATACAATGTGTGTAAACATTGTCTGATCTGACATATCATTGTGAATATATTTGAACTACTAAAAACGTTAGCGAGAAAAATGACGGTTTGGCACATTATTGCAAAAATATGCTTTTGAGTTACAGTAATTTACTGAACCATTTTGACACATTGTAAGAGACTAAACCCCCAAAAGATACATAGACATTAATGGTAAGATTTCCAATATACGCAACCAGCAATTAATAATTTATTGCTTGTACTTAAATATTGTGGTAACTTTAACTTTCAATTACTATCATCAATATGTGATTTACTCAATTATATTATTCTAAATAAAACTATCAAAGATTGTGAAAGTATGTCTACATTACGCATATAATTATTACGATATTTGTATCAAATCATTATGCTGAAGAGGCAAACCCTCTTAATTCTAGTTAAAATACTACCAATGATAAAAGTAAGCACATTACATTATTAACAGATAATTCCGAAAATAAAATTTACGTCGAAAAATAATCTCTATTATTATTATCTATGTGGCACTGTCTAAAATTGATTATTCTATTAACAGTAACAATCGCAGCAAAAAAGAGGAAAGGAAAAACAAGGAAAAAAAGCCCCAGAATACAAACATTAATTAGGCGGCAATGTTTTTTGGACGACTAAAGCTGTGGCACAGGCCACATACGTTGGTTTTTCATGCTTCTCATCTGCTTCGCTCCGAACTCTAATGACGAAATTATATCGTTCGTATGCCGCCACCTTATCCGATACTTTGGCGGTTCCTGTAACGGTATAGTGCGTCGAATCCTGACAAAGAGAAACGGTAGCACCCTTGTAGGAATAGGTAATGAATTCTCCTTTAAGGTTGATATAACTAAAACTCCATTTATATTGCGCAGATTTGTCTGGAACTTCTCCTGAAATGGTAACGGTTACATTTTTACCAGGTATAGGCACATTTGATTGTACGTTAGGCATTGGAAGTTTATCGTTACATTTCTTCCAGACAAGCTCTTTTTCAACTATTGTGTTTGGCATAGCGTTGAGTGTGGAAAGCATGGCCAACAAGATGAGTGCAGCAATAATTTTTCGAACCATTTTGGTGTGTAGATATAATTTAGGTAAAGTTTTGTTAGGAAAGAAAAGTTTCTTTTTTGGTTTTCAGTGGAATAGATTTGCGACCTTTAAGTAATGTTTGGTAGGGAAGAAGAAAAGCTTCTTTTTGTTTTCAGTGGAATGGTTTGCGACTCAGTTTGACGCTTCCTTTATATAAGAGCAGACCCGTCCTGTCTGTCTGAAACTTTACACATGGTTTGAACTTGTAAAATTTTTTACCCTGCACATGCGATAATTGAGTCATTTGTGTTTGTGGCAATAGAGATCCATCGGATACGGCACGAGGTATTGACTTTCAAACGTGCGATACCATAAAAAGGGTTTCTTTATAACTCAAATTATTAAAACAATAATGAGAGAGGTTAACGAAAAGACCATAATTATTAGCGTTTCACACTGTTTTACTTTTTTTTTCAAACTAGCCCGTTATGATCGTAGCCTTATGTGGTGCGCCATTGTCGTAATGAAGGGTAACTTTTCTTTACGTAAGAGCAGACCCGTTTTCCACACGGGTAATCTAAAAGTTTGCGACAATAATGATCTATCAGATATGCACTCAAACATACGATACAAAAATGGTTTTCTTTATAACTCAAATTCATTTAAACTAACATTACCGGAAAAAAAAGAGAAAGGTGCTTCACGAACACTTGTTGTTTCCGGAATCTTAGCTCATTATGCAAAATGTAGGAAATTTTTTTTTTACGAGAAACGCCGACTTGTTGGTAGGTTGTTGCTAAATAAATTAGAGATACCAGACAATGTTCTTTATCCACGTTTTTCATGGTGCTCCAAAGATATTGCATAAACAGTTTGCCAGGCGCATATACTTTTTGTCTAACGGAGATTAGCAATTCTTGCTGCGAAATACTTGACTAGCGGAAGGGATAATAAAAATGGCGATCACTGCACGACAAATTCGGACCTAAAATAGGATAAACCCGTAACACATCTGGGCATCCTTACCAATAGAAGAATTATGTCCGAAAATTATTAGGAAAACCAACCGTATTTAGTAACTCAAAGCATATTTCACAATGATCTGTCTAGCCATCTTGGTTTGGGCGATATCCATAGTGTATAGTGGGTGGAAAACCCCCATTATGTCTCCGAATGGACACATGTATGTCAAATTGGAACAACAGAGACGATCACGTAGCATAGCATAATGAAAGTGTTTTATTGACATACGAATATCAACCCTGTATGTGTATAAACCTGGGAGTGTTACAAAGATATGCTAAATTTAGCATAAAGAATAAATAATTATATAAGCGCAAGTACCTTGCACTTGTGTTACATTACATGATGCAATGTACTGTATATCAGATCGGAATCTATATCTGTTAGAAATGAACATATATTGTATCGAAATTAATGCATTATTAAGCTCAATCACTACGTCAAGTCCCTGGACATGTTAATACTATGATATTTATCCAACTGTACAATAGATAGTGTTTAGTTGCATATTGTTAAACTATGATTCCGAATGTCATTAATTGGAGCTATATTATTAACGAGTGTTCCGTATTTCAATAATGTCTGATCTATTAGAGTTAATTATTTAAACTTTTTTCGTTAATGCTTTGAATTATTCTTTTTTAAAAAAAACCAATCGTATTGGTAACATCCATCAACCATTTTTTCGCCTGTTTTCTCTCTTCTTCGCTCGAATTAATGCACGCACTGATGGGAAACACCATTCTCAGATATAGTCTTTAATTATCTACGTAATTTGCAATTAACTTATGTATTGACCGATGTTTCAATTGTATATGTCAAAGTGTATAAATTTTTGATTTAATGCAAAATGACGTCAGTACAACAATGTCGATCTCAACCAATTCGTCTACAAATTATTGAGATGATTGAAGTTGCTTCACACATGATGAGAGTATTACATATTTGGCGTGTGGAGAGCTTTTGGCGATTCATTTGATCTTTGAAATTAACTGGGAGTTTTTTGGGATTTAGTTGTTTCGTTTTATTATGTATCAGTGTTGTAATAATATCAATATTATATTTTCTGTCTACAATAGTGTCGAACTAGTTATTTATATACTGTAAGAAAAAGTTCGTTAAAGTGCTCGTCATAAAGAACGCTAACATTAAGCATTGCGCAGTTTATAATGCGGAATATTAATTGGCCATATAGTCAGCTGAGTGTCGACGTATGTTATTATTGTTGCCGATTATTCCGATCTGACGGACGATATAGGCCATAATATCATATAGTTTACTTTCCAATATTATTTATATAACATGTTATTCCAATTTGACATATGTCGAAAGTTTGGAATAAACATAAAATTTTGATTGATATATGTCCGTTAGAACTGACATAAATTTGTCTGACATATAACATGGTGTCCATTCGGACTTGACATAATTTCCGATACTATTCCGATCTGATACACAACAATATTACCAATTGTAAGTTTACTAGTTTGTTTTCCGTTCGCATTTATTCGTCATAAAAAGTTTCATTATTCCGTTAGAGTATTCAACATAAAGTATTACGAAATAGTTACTTTAAAATCTAAATGGTCGACATCTATTGCTAAAATATTGATTTACGTCACTAAGTTACGTCAAATATTTACATGGGCATGTAATATTTTTAAGTAATTATCTGACGATAATAATATATTATTGATATTAATTGATGGTAGATCGCTAATTCGCCGTATGCTAAAACGTTAATTGGTTATGGTAATTTTCCTTCATGTGGTTGGTTAAACACTCTATGAACCCTTTTTTATGTCATAAATTTTCTTGCTGAATGTAGATTTTGTAATTCGTTTCACATACTATTTATGTCTCTCATAGACTGATACTGCAATACTGTTTCTATGGTCTGCAAATATTAATTTAATTGCCTTGTGCATAATACATTTTCCGCTGATGCTGACTCTACGCACTTTGAACGAGTTAAGCATATAAATTAATAAACCACGTGCTGTCAATAAAACGCACATGTGGACTTGACCCGAAAAGCACTATATAATGGGAAGGTTTCCGTATATACCGAAATATCATCTTTACAGGACACACAAAGTTCCGCACAGCTGATTTATCATTAATATATAACTGAGCGGGTACCAAATATCCATAAGTGATTTTTCCCCTACTCAATTTCCGCAACCCTAGCTTGTCTTTAGCCTGTCACTTAACATGTCAACCCAACAAATTTCCACAACGTCTCCTGAATATGGGGACTCACTCGGTCCGTCCACATATGAAAAAATTGATTTGCCTAATGTGTTTATTGACCTAAAATCAATCGAGCTTACTACTGTTCCACTAACGGTGCCAGAAAAGATTTCTGCTACTACGGACATAGAAGGAAAAGCAAATAGCGATAAGAATAGTAGAGGAACAGATTATGTCTCGCCATGGATTCTCATAAGTGTTTATTTAGTGCTTATTGTCAATATTATATTAATGTCGGCCGTGTTAATAATATTAATTTTAATAATAAATGTAAGTATAAAAAAAACATATAATTGACTGTCAGATGATGTAATATAACATCATAGTTGACGTTTCTAACATACTTTACTTAACAGGATACCCCAACAGAAAGCCGCGAGACTCTAATTGTCTGGTGTGTGATAGAGATTGCGTTACGTCTGCTGGCCGTATATATTACAGCCATAAATTATTCCGCAAGATATACTATAATTAATTGGCTGGGAATATTTTTAGGTAATAATATTAACAGCAGTATAAATCATAAATAACAATCAAATCCGGTCGAATTTGTATTTACGTTATTATATATATATATTTTTTTATAGGAAAAGAATATTACGTCACTTTTGTTAACTCAATATGGCCCGACTCGAATCCATTCGATCCGATTGTAGATTGGCCCGGAATTAAAATCGATCACGTATGGTTAAAGCAAGGTTTTTATTATACAGCTTGTAATCTCATAATTGGCGGCCCGCTTTGGATTATAACCTGGAACGAGGTAATCGAGGGTGAAAACGACTACGCAAAGTCGTTAGCTACAGCCGGCCTCGCTGCGTCTTTGATGAATGGAATGAGTTATCTTGTTGGAATCGCAAGCATGTCATGGGTGTATCGGTATCAGAGCGTGTAAACAGAACACTAATACGAACGTTTAATTGAACATTGTAATTCAATTTGTGGATTGTCTTACTAAGTTGTTATTAGTAACGCAGATAAGTAACGACATGTCAGCGCAAGGAAATAGAATTATTGATTAGAACTCGGATACACTTTTGTTAAATACACATATAGAAATAGACTTTAATTTAATATCCATTGTATCGTAGATTACCACGAGTAAATATAGCCTAACTTTGTAAAAGTAAAGACTATTTGCTCGGTACTGCTGCTAACGTTTTAAGTGGTTTATAAATAAACGAATAGAATTGATTATAAGTTGTGGTAGAAACATCAGTTACTTAAAATGTCTGTTAATCACAAAATTTACATTAATATATAACATTGCTTGCGTTAGTTGTATAACGGCCGTCAACCCGACAACGGCGATGAGAGTGTGGCATGCTTTACGATAATAAAGAGTGTTGCTAGTTAATTTAAATTTGGGAAACATCAGGCTCATAGATAATTTACAAACAAAACAAGAATAACAAAGTAAATTTATTTTCGCTTTACATAAAGCCCAAAAAACATTCCATTCAACTGAAGAGCAAACGTGGTAGGCGCCGTATTCACTATTATACTAAAGTGGATCAAATGAGCGTAACACCAAAGACTGTAATTGCCATATTCATTAGTATAAGTCTTTTTCTGTTATCATTGGAATTGACCAAACTAACCCTTACCTGTGAACTAAGTAATAATTATACCAAAATTGACATACAACAAGAAATAATAGTGTTCAACTATTCGTAAAATAATTCATTCAGTGGATGTGATTGAAGAATTCGCAAGCGTACGTATAGTGTAGTATTGAATAATTTAGATGTTGATTCGTAAATCGATATAGAATAAGCGTCAAATTGTATAATTTGTTAGTTTAAATCAAATTCTTTATGATGAGTAGTAATAGAAACTGCACATCACATGATCCGTCCCGTATCTGGTTGACAAGTTAGCGGGTAAATGTGTGTCGCACCATCTTAAGCGTAACCATCGGTTAAGTCCCTCACGAATGGGAGAACTGGTTGGGCTTTTTTTTTCAACATGTCGATCGGTGTTTACTTACATTTTACGCCAATAGAAAGATTATCGCTAACGTATTCTGTAAGACAAAAGTATATTTTCACATTTAATACTCTCGTCTTTTGCCATAGAAGGATCACGCCTAAGTCTGTCCAGAAAGCTCGAGCGCGACACGTTTGAGCTTCTCGTAATAATGTTTCGCTATCGTCACTAACGTTTTTAGTAACTCAAGCATATTCACGATTGTATTTACTGATTATTTATTTGCATTTCCGCACTAATAGAATAAATTATTCGCTAATGTGTTCAGTAGGGAGGCAATAATTTTGCCGACAATCATTTCACTTCACCGACAAATGTTCATCGACATTATTTCAACATTATCCTTTTTAGGGGGTAGGCTAAAGCGGAGTAGTTTATGCCACACAGCAGGTGCCACAAATTGACTGAGTGCCACAATCAGTATTGGTGCCACATGGATATCATGTGATAATAACAAAATCAAA
>CAJVPJ010000928.1:0-14490 GCA_910592205.1 Paraglomus occultum | reverse complement strand
GAAAAGAATGAGGGCTCGTGGCATGCCCTGAAGATGAATATCGTGTTGTGCTCTGTACTCCCAGACGACTGTCCGATCCTTGAAGACGTCTTCCACCTCGCAATACTTACGAGGCCAGGATTCCGGCTGATCCACTGGACGAGGGGTTGGGCTGATATCGCCAGCGTCTTCATTAGAAAGACTTTAAAAGATATCATGGTAACTATAGAGGCTATAAATGTGCCCCTCACTTATCTACTTAGACTGGTGAGAACAAGGACCAAATTCCGCTCGACTTGTTCAATCCTCGCAAACCCACCGTTCCCATTATCGATGCCGGTGGAGAACCTCTTAAAATCAAAGGCAACAAAAGTCCCCGACCGGTTAAGCGATTTTTACTTTATAGAAGAAACTATGCGGCGGGTCTTCCAAGAAACCCGAAGCTGTTCAATGTCCGGAATTAGCTCAAGTGTCAGCAAAAACGTTAGGAAATTTTTTTTCTTGCTCGCACAAACAATGGATCGATACATGAGAGCAGTAAGCATAGTCTACAACACATGGTTGTTCTTGTTCATATTGTTAGTCTCTTTACTCATAAACCGCCAATTATATTTAATACCAGCTTGCTCTGCCTGCATTACCCATTCTGTTTAATACGGAAATTCCAGGTATCATGTGTAATGAAGATATAGATCCTTGCGCTTCAGAGTGGATCTTTGTCGGATTGTGCTTGCGAAAGTTTGTGCTATTTAAGCGGATGGCGAGAATGCGGTTATTGTATGCCGCGCTTGCGCTCTAGAAACTTCTTATATTTTTGTAATTCAAAGACGACAAATGCGGGATTGCGAGAATATTTTATAATACACGCCTATATAGAGGCTTAGTATATCAAAGCCAATGAATCATGGAAGCATGCCGGTACCCTTCATTTTCACTATAACCTAACACTTAAGATTCGCATACTTCCTACTCTTTCTAGTGGTATCATATACCGGGCTAGTAACAGATAGATATCCCATCCCGTCCTTGCATTGAAATGAAAATCAACCTCTTAATGCCTAGATGTCGCTGATTTTTTCAACTCACGACTCGGGAGCGTATCCTTGATCACGCTTTCTGGATAGTTCTGCCTGTACTTATGACTAGAGACCAAATCCCAATTTTTGCTGCATGCGCTGAGTTTTCAAAAAACGATCACATTAAACTTGGTCATTCTTTTACAGATAATTTCAGTACTAGGTAAAATTTAATCCATCTACCTTTAACGTATTCCGTTCGCAAATTTTAGAACTAAAATTGAGAACGAGAGATTGCATTCGGGATTCGGATAGAACGGGGCTAGTCCCCAACTGAGATACAACAGTAGCTAAATGCACACAGTTGGACTGGTGTAGTTGAAGTGCTCAATATATGGTAAGAAGCGTTAATTTGTTGTAATATTAAACGTTGATGCAAGTCCAATATAAACAATTGTCACGTGTTATACAGATACGTGACTATATTATTAATATCTTTCCGCCGGTGTTGTAATTCTTAGGTATCGCTGCGCATTAATTCTCAAGTACGCCTTCGACAAAATGGGGGCTCTTTGTATAAATGAAAATTTTTAGTATACGGGGTAATGGACCTTCTGTCAGCCATGCGAGTTAATGGACGCGCCGATAATTTACCTATACAATATCTGCTCTTTAAAAGAATGTCGGATACTTTCGGTGGAAATATCATATTTCTTCGGGGAGCATTTGTAAAATTTGAATATATTGTTCTTAAACAATTCACGATCAGTCTATCACAAAGACGAGCCGTTACGTTAAAATCTGGAACTTGGTTTGACGAATTTCTATTAGGCCATGGGACGAAACTCTGCGCGAACTTGAAACTTTCGTGAATTCGATTGTGAGTTTTAATTTTCCGTACGTCTTAATGACAATTGTCAACTTATTTATTACATATATACCTCGGGATACATATCATAAAGTCTATATAAAACTGGCATACTTTTTGGAAAATAGTTTCCATTTGCAGTCCAATTATAATTCCGCATGTCGGATTATACGTTGTTTTTTGCCGTTGCGCACTATTGAAAAAGAAAAAAAAAAGGCTAATGAATTCTCTGCTAAAACAATGAAATAAAAAGAAAATTTTTGACAAATCTACTCACGAAACTTGACAATCGCGTCCTCATATTCCTTATGCATTGTCACTAACTGCCTCTATATAAGTGTGAGACACATAAATAGGTTAAATTGTAAATCAGCTTCGGAATTCCAAGATAAGAGTCAACAATTGATTTCACGGTTGTTATACAAAGTAGAATTGTACCTCTTGCGTTTGCAGTGCTGCTCTATCCGCACTGAGAACGGTAGTCTCCGCCATTAAATTTTCCAGAATTTGGCTTAGATGCTCGATTCGTTCTCTAAAAGAACGAAGCTTCGTCCATATTTCTCGGGTTTTTTGTATGTCCTCTACAATGAAACAAATTGTTTAGACGGCTTAACACATAAAACCCGACTGCAAATAGATTTTCCATAACATTCCATTTCACCATTTAACTTGACTCACCCAAGTCGGTCAGAAATACCGCCCTGTTCCATCGGCAAGTGGTCACGAGCGGCAGTCTTTGCCCATACGTCGAAAATCGAACATTGTATATCGTATCGCCACAGATATATGTGAAAGATCCGAACGATCTTACGGATTCGACTATTAATTGATGGTCGATTTCTTCGGGGACGTATGCCTAGCATGGGGATTATTTATTTGAAATCAATCGCATTATATCATACTAACACTTGTATCAATGTTCAAAAACACATACCACTGCGTGAAAGTCAGCCTGAGCACAAAGTACAGTAAGAACGGGTTCTGGACCCTCAACTTGGTCCAGAAGATAGCCCTCCACGCCATACCGTCGTAACTACGCGAACAAAAACTTATAAATACATAGACTCTTCAACATACGTTATGTGAAATAAACCGAAGCAAATACAAACCTCTTGGACGGGTCGCAGCGACCTGTACTCTCCCAGAGTTTGACTGCCGCACCACACTACGTTAACGCGCAAATTTTGCGCGTCGATTACTTCCCTCATAAAGAGGTTGTAATCTTCGACGGTTTGGCAGGTGAAGGTCTAACAACCAAAAATCACTTTATTAGTAAAAAGCTTCTAGACATGTTTTAGTTATCGAGAGCGTTACATACTTTTAATAACTCTTCTCCTGCCACGGCTTCAACAAGGTCTATGTGCCTGTCTTCTTTTATTATTATTTCCATGTATACAGGCAAGAAGACAGGACATTTAAACTGGGCCTTATTCTGTTGGACCCATTGTGCCGCCGTATACATATCGGGATCGCGCTCGCGCACGAGTTTCGACCGACGGTCATATACGTTTGTGAGGGCCCTGAGCCTTGATAAAACAATGTTGAAATAACGATTAACGTTTATTTTTCTATAATTATAATTATTATTCAGAGGTTAGTCTCTCTCCTAACTCAAACTTACTCTATTGTATTCTGCGATAATAGAGCCTCTTGCTCTTCGTGAGTTTTGTGAAGGGCGTTATTGAGTGTTCGGATTTGGTTATCCGTTGAAATCTACAAATTTCAAGTTAATTAACTACCCGTCTCTCGTCAAACCAAATAATAAAAGAGAAACGTACAATATTAGCTTGAATTGTTTCTTGAAGAGTGAACATTTTCAATATTTTTCCATCTGACTGAAGTAGAAAACGCGAGTTTAAATAATAAATTTTGGACTTAATTTGTGCAATGAAAAACCGGTTGATGATAATAATAAGTATTGTTTGTTCATTTTCTATTATACCGCAATATTTGTGGTACTTAATTTTTAATTTACACATTCATTCAAAAGGATGACATTGATTCCAAGTTAGGACGCAAAATAACCATGATAATTAACTTTATAAGTTTGCGGGAAAATACATTTGAATGATAGTATCCTCAGTCGCCAACACTCTTTTGAAGATGGCCATAAGGATTTGGTGACTTATGGTTCGTAAATCAATGTTTCCCCAAGAAAGATACAATGGCGCAGTAGTTGTGTAAGTCGATTGGGAATTTTTATTAAATTTTTACTGTACCTGTTCTTTTTTAAAAAAGCAAACAATACTTTTATTATTTAGAGTAATGTAATGTAACTCGTACCGAATGTCTTAATATGTAGACAACATTAGCCAATCCTCTCAAGTCTATTGGTTACGATCAGTGTTCATCAACAATTTCCCATTGACAATGGAATGCCGTAGCAAGTGATTATGTCATCTGCAAGAGTTTAACCATTTACCATTTTCCTCGTCAACATGGTATGAATTTCTTGTCTCTCTCATTATGAGTCGATGTATCTATCAGATTGAACGAGACTTGGATAATCTATCAATTTATCAATCGGCCAAATTAACCCTTGATACAAAAAATTTTTTGAATATCGCTTCTTGATCCAATTACATGGCCATCATTTTATTGTCAGCAGAGCTATAAAATTAACGAATTTTCTCCCACATAAGTCTCCTTCTTAATCCTGATATTACTTATACGTTTTCAATTTCCATCTGTGCTGTGCCACATGTGATTCAACAAAGAACTTTTTTGAATCCATTCAATCAAGATTGTATGTAATGCCACCAAATATTAACGGCTAATACTGCGACACGCAATACATTTAGTTTTTATTATTAAATTGCATATATTTAATGAATGAGAATTATACCTATTTTGCAGAAAGCACAACGTTGCCCATTTATCGTTTCCTATTGTTCGTCTGTATTTTTTGGGGAAGCAGGTGCGTTATCAGTATCTAAATTAGAATCCTTAAATTTTTTGTGACAAATCAAGCCTTTTTTTGTACATTGAACGGACGCTTTATTATTCCATTTGTTGCTTTTCACAAGCAATTGCATTATCTGCGGATAGATAAAGTGCTTGCGATAATCATTTGTTTAACTAAGCTGAGTGTAGGGCAAACCTTGTTCAATGGCGTTTTTTTTTTTGCTTTCACAGGCACCAATGATCTAAAATAGGTCAATAAAACCTTTTACGATGGCCGAGATCTTTTTAGTCGAAGGAAGCAATGTCGTCTCAACGGCGTTATTCACGAAAAATAATGTTCTGCAACACAAAAACCTGTTACGCGGTTACACATCAGGTATAAAGTAGGGCAAATGATTAATTAGGAAAGTTGGAAAGTCCGGTCTGCATAAAAGTAGTATTGACAAACAATGCTTCATGCATGTGCTGGTGATAATTATAATATACTAATATTGCAATACGTGGTGCTTGACTTTTGGAATGTCGAGTGTGTAACAGTTGACGGTTGAGTTTTATGCCCTCTACGACATATGGTATGCCAAGTGAAGACTAAATTATAGTATAGACCACAAGAAGAAACGCAAGTCTCTTCCTGCTCATCATTTGATGTTAAAATTATATTGTCGGTTATTACGTTCGATCATTGTCTAATGCTTGGGTACGTAACGCAAACCGTGTTTTCTTCTTGACATTGTGACATATTAACATCGATGTAGCAGATTTGTTGGATAAAAAAGACAGTGGACATTTATCAATCCATGGAGATGGTAAGATTGGAATGCGTATCGCAATTCGCTAACGCAACGGTTAATATAGATCTGCTGATTATTTAACCTTTTGAAGTCTCTCTTTTTAACCATTTTCTCAATTCACGTGTGAACAATTTTGCTCAATGCAACGAACATTAGTGATTGTCTGCATATTGCGAAGCAAGGTCGAAAACTATAATTGTTGGTAATCTTGTTAATTATCGTGAGAGTCGTTACATTAAACAAGCCGCTATGATAACGCCTTAACAACTCGGAAATGGAACGTTTGTTTCTAGAATGCCAGACGGTGTTTCCTTGGCAAAGCTATTAAATAAGCCAGATAAGTTTGGTCATATACTTTAGATAGCAAACAGCATAACAGCTTATCCAGCGACTATTTCCTAATAATACTTACTCGTAGTACATAAAGCATCGCCTGGTTGGCTAGCTGCACGGAACATAAGTAAGCATTTCTCGCCACGCGGAGCATCGCATCATCATCGAAATCGACCACGGAAAATCTTGATGCCAACTGCCGTTATTTAACTAAGCAAATAACAAATAGACCAAACCATTACTTAATAAATTAAGATAACAATAATTGAGAAATAACCAATCACGGACTACACCAACCTTTTTAATTAATAACAAGCATTAGTATCAATAAAAGACTTTATATTCATCGTTTGCAGGAAAAGCAGATGCTAATGATGAGATTATACCCGTACAAGGAGCGTATCAAACGAGTTGTAATTACGTCGCCAGATCACTTTTAGTCATTCAATATTCCACAATAAGCCACTACAAGATTAATATTAAGCCTATTAATAGTATCAAAATATTATGATAAATTATCATTTGCCGGTGCTGGTCCTACTTTGCCAACTTCTTCAATGCTAATACCTGGTTGAAGCAATAATCCAGCATTCGGGAAACTATAATTCGTGTTGGTGGTATACGGAAAAAGCACTACAGATGTAAGTGTGTTACTAAACAGATACAGTATGTGGCTAACGCCCTCTTATTTTTGCCATCATCTAACAATCTAACTCTATTTTTTACTCACCGAAAAATAAAGCTCCCGTATTACATTCATTTATCTCAACGTAAAAATTGGGTTACTCCGTTGAACCTTAGACAGAATCAAGAATATTAAGATAAACATGCGTATTAGTCAATCCTTCCCTTATACCCTTTTCCAGATGTTTTCTTGACCTTTCGTATTTTCCCAAATCTCAACACCAAAGCTCTTTATTCAATACTATAACTACCTTTCTCCCGAGCTATCGATCTACACATGTGACATGTGACAAAGATCACATCCCTCAGGATTAGGTTCCTTTTGCCCTTTTATTATTTTTTTGTAGCCGCACAGCCGCAATTCATACTCTTTTGAAATTTTCATGTTTCTCTTCGTTCTATTTTCTTCTAACCGTAGGCTACCTTCCTAATGCATAATGCATCACCTTCCTCATTCGTCAGCCCGAGCTCAATTCTATATTCAACGGTCTCCCACATTCTTTTTCAGAGGTTGTACCCCGTCTCTTCTAATTTCACCTTCTATATCCTAATCCTGGCCTACGGTTTTCCATTGACACTCAAAGAAATCTTCTTCTCTTTATCTGTACAATCTCCTGTGTCTCGATTCCATGTGTCAAGAAAACGTTGGTCATGTCGGAATGGCGCTGTAGCTATTCGCGTTTTGACAGTTTCTACGCGGAATTTTCTGGTGTTAAAAGTTATGAAACGAAGAGATACGGTCAGCATATGAAAAATATTGTTAAATGAGTGACGCGCAGAGAAGTTCGATCTAATCATAATTAATACAGACATTTTCCAAACATACAATAATTCCGTTTCGATTTCCTTATTTGTAGCTCACATCACAAGGCCTGTCTGCCTGTAAATTTGTCGTTCTGTGTCTGAAATTTCGCTATTTGATCGGCCGGGCTTCTTTCATTGTAGGGAATAGATAGACGACGACAGTCCATCGCAGCTGCACCACCAAAAATAGCACCAAAAGATGATTGTTCATTGAGCAAAGGCTTGATAGTTTCATAGGCTCGCCCGGGATATAGGCTTTCCTGGTTGAGTCCGTGGCACATGCAAGTTATGCGCTACCTTCATGGATGAATCTACTTCAGCAAATCCAATGAGACCCGTCTTCAAGAAGTCGAATAAATTTTCCGTTACTATTTTTCCATAGACAATCACGGCCCAATATGTTTATTCAGTTAAAGAAGCCCGTATTCACTTACCAAATCTCTTCGACCAATTTATTGGATAAGCTTAAGGTACTCGTCAAACTATTCATGAGAATTTTGACGAAGGACGCCGATGCCATTAACCATTATTGCATGCTTCTCTTGCCTAGTATATTGTTTACTATTCCACCAGAGTTCCTGTTCAATTTATTCAATTCCATTAATATTCCTCACACCTGGCTTTATTTGGTCCACTCAATTAACTAGTACCCGTCTCCATCCTTTCTCCCATGATCACTCACCACACAAACACAATCTGCGAAAAAGCCACTCTCCTGTCGATAATCATCATTTGACCAGTTCAAGAATTATCTCCAATTGATCTAGTAAACCAGTTATGCAATTATAATATACGAGAATTTAGTTACTTACAAGGACCAGACGCCATTGTATATGACTCTTAAAAAGTCTTTTAGACTGAAATGTCGGTCGTTATAATCCTCCTAATACAATGACGATTTAGACAAATCGACCTAGGAATATCTGTTTCTCGTATAATTTCATAGCTTACCTTTGACTAACAAGTGCCCATTTACATGAATGACAGTAGAAACAGATCCTTTGACGTCTTCAATATTTCATGCTAATAATATACGTAAATCTATTAAGGAAACAGGTTATATCATTGAACGACAAAAGCTTTTTGTAAAATAAATTCGATATGATCATACAGTTCCGGGTCATGGTTACTACATGACAATCATTAATGAATGTGAAATTTATTCTTTCACGATTTCGCAACTCGTACCGTTCTCCTTGAGTTTTAGATACTAATCGAATTCTTCGATTCGCAAAGGCCAAATCTCAATGTCATCAGACTGTCCACACGTCCAAGGTCGAATGAGGAGAAAATATTGAGAAATAATTGTACGATTAGAGGTGATGCAACATAAGTGATCAATATTAGTTGAAGATAACGTTACATAAAAAAGCGCGCAAAAGATCCAGCCTGGAAGAAATACTTTCGCTTTTTTTTTATATCTTGTCTAGAAAGAAACATCTTAATAAACATTATATACCCAAACTCTCTCTTTCGTACTCATCATACAGATCAATCACAATTACCTTTCCATATGTTGGAGGCATGTGCTTTTGATATATCAGAAAGTTGATTTTTTGGGTCCGCCCACAGTGCCGTGAGAGTGAGATTAGATCAAAAAATATCACGTGTTAACATTGGTTGCACAACATATTTTATAATCCATTATTATTATTATTCATTCTTGATGGAGTATAACCTACTGTGCTAATGACTGCGGAGCACGTCGTAAAAAGGAAACAAGCAGAGTCTATTACAAGGCTAGCGTAATTTATATTAGGATGCATTAGAAACTTTTCAGATAATGATCGCTTTGTGTAAATAATGCAATAGTAAGTTTATTAGAAATATTCAAACTTTACAACTAAAATGTATTTTTTTGCTTTAAAGAAAACTTTTGAAAGATACAGTTCCAATAATTTAGAAATAATATTATTATTACAATTTAAAATTTTCATTATGAGTTAAAATATCAGGTTGAATATTAATTAATTTATGAAAATTACATATTTTTCCACCACAAAGTATGAGCTATTGCATCAGCCGTTGGCTTTTGCAACCCCCCCCGAATCTTTCTCCCATTCTCTCCCAGTCAACTACCTCTCCATCTTCTTCTTTTACCGTTGCTGCTCTTGGTCTCCCATGCAAAAATTTTAATAACACGTATGCTTTCAAATTTGCAAAAAAATTTTGCCCGTCTCCGTTGTAACTTCATTTAACACCCGAGTTACAGGCTGTGGTTCGTCCGGACCCTGGCGAGCAGCTAGTCCATTTGGTCCAATTACATACGATAGCCGTCGACGTATAACGGTTGCTCGGTAAAGCGGAGGCAATGTGCATAAGGCAGAGAGAGGATAAAGCGTCATAAAGCCAACTTGATTGCTTGAAATTTTATGTGGGATTGTGTAATATTAGGCAACGGCGTCTTTGGTCTTGTTTAGCGACTTTGACGGTGAATCTCGAGAGGCGCCTTTTATAAGAAAATTTTTGTGAGTATACGGTACGTCTTCTGTTCATATACCGTTTAATCTATTAATTACCTGTATATAAATTACTCAAGATGGACAATGTCAGTCTCTATTTTCGGCCCTCAATGGTACGAAATATTCGGTCACTTATTGTAGTCTTAAGTTCTGCATATTTATAAGGCGGCGTAGATAGATCCGTTGGTTTAACTTATTTAGGGAGGAAAAAAAAAAAAAAAAAAAAAAAAAAAAAAAAAAAAAAAAAAAAAAAAGGAGAAGAAAAGAAGGGAGTCAAAGTTTAATCCTGTCAAATGTGACACCGGTCAATGAGTAATCAATGTCGCTCCGTATTGTAACATGCAGAGACAGATGGGAACATGCCAAAATGGTCAAACAAGAACTTTGCAATGAGATACGATCGATTAAGTGGTTTAAGCGATTACTAAACGATATATGACGTCTAAAAGAATATTTGTGGTAATATAGTGGAATACATCCTGTATTGATTAGATTTGAGATTGTACCTAACAAGAGCACGAGATATAATTATAGTGGTTAATGACAATGTTTAAAATAAGAAGATCACAGTGTTTGCTACACATTACGGAATTAATTATTAGGAAAAAAGGTACTTCATAATACTAAAATAACTTTGTTATCCCGACATACATCAGATGTCAGCCTAATATGTGCAGACAACTTGATCAAAGTTATACTTTGCTTGGCTTGAAATACTAATACAGGAATTAATGAATATCCTAATACGTACTTTTATTTTACACACTTTGTTGTGGAAATGTCAGAAAAACCCAACTTACCATTTCGATGAGTTACAAAATTTTATTGCTCAAGTTTACAATTTTAATTTAAAATTAAAATTTATCTAAAGCTAATAATTACTTTAAATTTAGAGCGCTCTTACTTTCCAAAAATTGAAACATTACTTTATGTAGAATTAATATAGTTGGTTCATAAATGATAATTTAGTGTGTTATTAAAATAGATTAATAATAGTGTGTTTGATAGATCAGAATGTCGACATAGGAACTCAGGTCTATTCTTAGGCTTATTCTTCATACAAGCATTAGATAGTTTGCAATGCTCTGACATTTTAAGAAATTACCTTATTGTAAGGTTTAAAATATTATGTAAACTACTTGTAAAGCATTCAGAGAATTGCAATGTTTTATTCGTAATGGCTTAAATTTGCAAAATTGGTTTTGATACCAATTGTTACTAAAAAAATAAAACTTGTGCAAAGTTTGACTATTAATTACTCAGACAAAGGCAATATAAATTTATTAATGTGTCTGAGTCTGGGCTAACATATTGAGTAACTGTTTATGGTTTTGTGCAGTTAAATAAAAAACGGCTAAACGGGTTTAATTTCTACACTTTAAAAGAGGGAGAAATGAAATACAAAATTTTTTTCAGTCGGACAACGAAAAATAAACTTTATTATCAGGATCAAAACTTTAGTAATAATAATAGTGAATGTAGAAATAACTTTTCTAAAAAAATAATTGCACGAAAAATAGTTTTACATATTCGTTATAAAAAGCGAGTTTAGTACTAAATTAAAGCATACTTGATAATCTATACAAATAATTCTACAAGGTAGACGGGTAAAATTACAAGCTTATTATAACTTTTCAACGATGCACTATAATGAAATAGATTATATCAAAAACCAAGAAATTTATAGTCATAACAGGCATGCTTAAAGTAACAGCATTTTTGACTGTAAAACTGTATGCATGTTATACAATACGTATTTCATATGTGTTTTATTTTTCAAATCTACGGCTTTTTTGGGGGGAGTTTAAAAATCTTGAGCGGCTGATTTTTGTCAATTTAATAGTAATAGTTTACATCTATGGTAATTTTTTAACGTATTAGTATAATTTTGGATATCAAAATTATAAATGGGTTTAATACAATTTTTAATTAGTTAAAACTTTAATTTTGCCAAATTAATTTTTTTTACCCATTATTCTACGGTCATTTATTAATGAGCTGTTCGACCAATGCATCGCTGTCAGATTTAATGTTTATCTTTATGGAAAAAGCAAAGGAAATTCTGTTACAATAGCTGAAGTTTAAGCATTGAATTATGTGCTTGTAATATAAACATACTTTTTAAACAGTGTATAGTGATGGTACAAAATAAGTAGAAAATAATGTCAAACAGACATATTATTAACAAGTTATGACAATATAAAAAGCTGTAACTTAATATAATATTATTCTGGGAAAATTGTATAAAAAAATTAATAACATTAAGTAATTTAGACTGATAATAGCTAACGATATGCGCAAAAGTACAGTAGTCGAAACGTTGCATATAGTAAAAAAAAATTATTCAGAGAAATGTGTAAGCAGGCTGCAATATCAAACGGTATTTGGCGTATATAATAAAAGAATATTAGTAACGTACTGAAAAATTTGCTAGACATCTGTAATACGAAATCTTTGAACAAAAAGTAACTTATGAAATTGATAATAATAACAATACTAATGAATATTTGAAAGTCTTTATCTCAATTCTTTTACAAAATACTGATAATATATATTTATACTTGGGTGCAACGTATACATATATATTATTACTATAAACATCGCAATAAATCAAACAGATACATAAATTGGATCAACATGCCATAAAAAAATCTTTATTGTAAAAAAATCTTTATTTATTTGATAATTTTTTATAATAAAATATATTATATAAATATATTTGTCAAATTAAAGGTACAGATATCTTATGACTCCCATACATTTTCCCATCCCATCTCATCTGACGCCTGCAAAGTTCCCCTGACCAGTTCCATTCTCATCATGAGTGCCCCAAACGTTGGCAGATGTTACCGTCTCGACTTCCAATGTCTATAAGTTGTATTGCGTTGCTTCTCCCCAAGGAACACCACTCCCCAAAAAACTCTCGAATCCTGAGCCGCGTATCGCCATGGGCTTGTCTGTAAATAGCATAACAGACAGCGTGTCACTTTCGCAAGAACAGGGAGCCCCCGGCTAAATCGAAAGTAATCAACCCTATGGCTTGATCGTGAACAACAACAGTGATGTCGGTGATAGTTGTGTGGCTGGATCGTAAGTAATCGGCCGTAGTGTCGTCTGCGGGTCCACAGATAAAACCGCCGCATTTCGTATAAAACGGAGAGAAAGTAAATTTCGTAAACCGACGTGGAAGGAGCGAAAGCATACAAGACCACATGGTATCCAAACGATTTTGCACCGCACCAAGGAGCCGAACACACACATTTATTGAACGTTTTGAATGATTAGACGGACCGTCATCAGAATAAGGACAAGAATTGGGTTCAACTTGATTATGGCTTTGTATATTCCATTGTCCATTTGTCGTATTAACGTGACTCTGATGAGCATATTCTGCGAGGTTACCTTTGGAACAAGATTTTTAGGAAATTTAGTGTTCGTGGTCAGCTTATCAAAAAACTTTTTAATCTAATGGTGCGGGTGAAGGTTCATTTTATAATGATCTTGTCCTAAATGGATTGAACAAGCCGCCGACATATAATCTGCCCCTTGTCGGTTGAGGTTTTGAGGTCTTTATTCAGCACACATGGGTGACTCTGATTTGCTGTGTTTCTTTGTCAGCAACATCACTATTACTTTGACTTGTAAGGAAGACCAAGTGCAATTATGATAAGAGAGCGAAAGCATGTCAGGAATCTTGATAAGACACAGTCCAAAAAAATAAAACAAACCAAACTTAAATTTCTTCATCACTATCCAAGCATTTGATAAAACGTTGACATTCATAGATATATATGTATTATTGTATGACATGCATGATATCAATTTCTCATAAGAGCATAATAATACAACACATGATTCCGCATAAAACTTGTATTGTTACTATTGGTGGCAGTTCATCATCAGAAAGCGTTAGCTGTTAATTAGTATTCATAATATAATTATCAAATTTCAAGTAGGATTAAATGACCAAATAACTTAAACATGTAAGTTTACTAATAATTTCAGATTACTGCTGGAAACATACTTTGCCACTGAAATGCTGTTAATCGATTTAGTGAAACTGATAAAAGAAATACCCAAGTTGATTATAAAAGTGTTTATGCAAAAAATGCACGTAATAGAGACAATACTGTAGTTGAACATTTAATAATCCAACTGTAATGTATTATACACAGAAAAAAAGACGTGCGTCCTTTCTTTGCTATGATTTGGATATCCGCCAATTACTTACACACACCCGTTCCAAGGCAAGTCGATAAAGACACCAAGTCATACGTTGCACGCATCATCAGCTTTATTGTTGATGACCACCAGGTATGCATGACAACATTGTACGCAGATAGGGTCGGGTCTAACGATCGTTCTGGCTTTCCTGATTAGTCAATGTGCAACACGTAAGATGGTCAAGGTGGGAATAACGCCATTCAAACAAACTTTTGTTTATGCCCCCGACTACGCAAGTGCAAAGGGACTTTATTGTCCCATTTTAGATCCCTGATTGCGTATCTACCTGTGAAAGCGGCAGGTCGAAAAAAACGCCATTGAATAAAATTTGCTCTACAATTACAATTGACTAATAAACGAATTGTAATTCGGCAGTGCACTCAATTAATTCTATTTTAGACAGCCGATGACGCAATGCTATTGTT
>CAJVPJ010000927.1:0-14492 GCA_910592205.1 Paraglomus occultum | reverse complement strand
TATATACCGGTCTCTCATTATAACGGCCAGAAACTGCCAAAACACTCGTGCCGGTATAGACAGAGTTGACTGTATCTGTAATCTCTCATTAATTGTCTTATCAGTCACTGGGTCCTATGATCAAATGTTTGTGTAACATCAATCATCGAGAGCGTTTTAACAGATTCTCGTTCAGTTTTCGGGATAACTGAAGGGAAAGTGGAAATTGTTCTTGTCAACTTTTTCTGTAGTAATACACTAATTCTTTTAGTCAAAAGCTGCACATTCTACAAAGTTAAAGTTACAAACGTAATTCTTTTGCGATGGTATAATATTGCGTCAAATTTGATTACTCGTATGTCATTATATAAAAAATAGCTCTTGGTTTCTCGCGACGTTTTAACCCCCGCCCCTTATTGCGCCAGAAATATTTTTCGTCAGATAATGTGATAAAAAGAGACAGAGGATGCCTGATTCAGTACCCGTGGAATAATTTGAGTGGTATTTTTTCACATTATTATACAGAGCACTTTCACCATTACTTTGATTTTTCATAAGAGTAAAAACCTATTATACAGCCGATAAATAATGCATTTGCTATATATCCGAATACACTGTATATACAATCAATAATTCTATTTTTTTGGTCATTACCGACTTTTTAGTACAGGCATTCTTTTTCGCAAGTCGTACATATACGCTATCGTATGCGAGAGTAAAAGTGTGAGAACTTAGTCTATATTCTATTGGTCTGCTGTTAAAGTTTTCTGATACGCAGCTTGTGTAATGGGTCCGTTGGGATCGTAGCTAAAATGTTGAAGTTAACTGCCGTGCAATTGAAAAATCTTGAGTTTTAACTCGATCCTTGATTTCAATTTTGAGAAGCCTTTCTCACGTCTAACAAATTAATACAATCACGTCAACTATGTAGTGAAATCGATCTACGATACTCCAGGTAACAATTAGTAATAAAAATTTTCCGCCGTCAATTTAGACAAGACCAGTGAAGTGAACGATTGATTCTTTTGTCGTTTATTCGATCTTGAATATCTTATCTTTTTCGGAGTATCAAACGTTCGTGTTTGCTAACTTTTCATCTCTTTCTTGATGACTTTATCGAAGAAATGTTTCGCATGCAAAATCTCAGGAGTGCTTTTCTGTACCCATCTGGTGTGTAACATAAGACGGCAACAAGTTGGAATTAAAATGGGCTCGGCAATTTGGTTATTTGAAGACATACAAAATTAATGATGGGATGTTGGTGAAGCATCTCTTATATTTACCCGGAAATTACTATCTATTCAACTGTTAACCTTTTGAAAATATCCAGTTAAAACTGTTTTCGCATACTACTCCCATTCTCAGGAGTTTTGTTTTCATTTTGCGTTGACGATGCACAAGCCGTAGCCACAAGCAAAATCTGTCCGCAAACTTAATTAAAATATTCCTTAAATGGGATAAGCCTATGACGCAAGTCTTGCAGAAAAAACTACCGTCGCACCTGTCTATTTGCATGCTGTTGGGACCGATATATTTTTATGCAAATAAAAATATACGTTATTACATGGTTGTTGATACTGTTCACATGATTTGTACTTTACTATTATGTCCTCATGTACAATGTTTTATCACTATTATTTTATGATAAAGAACACTACGCAAATCTGTTTAAAAAACAAAGTAATCAATCAACAAATGAAATAATAAATGGTGTAAACACTTGGTGTAAAGCGATGTTAGTAATTGTTTATGCCGCAATAATAATAAACTTTAAATCATCTGAAGTTTTGAGATCTTTATTCAGATTCAAATCATCCGGTTGGTCTCTCTTTTTATAGCACGCATATGTTGGTAGGACTTACTAGAATTAGGGTCAGCTTTGATGCATATATATGCACGTTTACGTTATGCAAATAGCTACTAAGGGACCGGTGCTTGTTTATGCGAATGGACAGATCATGCAAATATACGTTATGCAAATGGACTGGTGTGACTATATTTTTAATTTCTACAAAGGGAAAATTTGCATGATCGTACAACATTTGAACCCCCCTGCGCGGTGACATGTGCCACGACACTATTATTGAAAGATATTTAACAGCTAAATTCGCGTTCAGATCTCTTTGCTATTACTGTGAGCTGTTAAAATGAATAGCATTACTATTATCTGTTTGATCTTGTCGCTTCTCTTTAACCTTGGTGCCTCTAATACGATCCCCTCCCTCGTAATCCGCAAACCAGGTATTATTTTCTTCTATAGTAAGATTGCGTAATTGTCGTGTATTGTGATTATTAGAATTATAGTTATCCGTTATTACTTACTATACGTTCAATCATGACAATTGCAAAAAAGAATTTTTTTTTTTAACTGGTAACTTTATGCTAAATTCTGTATCATTTAAAAACCTCAATGTTTACTAAAAAGTAAGAGGAGAAACTGTTCGGGTCGGTCATGACATTCCTATAAAGGTTTGTCCCGAACCTGGTCTTCAACTACTTGAACGCATAATACTTATAAAAAACGATCAGAATCTGGAACAAAAAGATGTCAATATTGCGCTGAATGGTGAGTAATATTACTGCTATCGTTAGCATTAATTACAAATAGTACTAATCTTTTTTCCAACATTGATAGGAGAGTGTATCACATACAAGTACCGCCCGGCAAATCTACTTGAACCCGCTCCTTATTATGCCATTGGTTTCGCGGTCGGTAATCATATCCTGTCGAATTCTGCGACTTTTAATGTCGGTCACCCTAAATTCGGGTTAATTATTACCCTTCCTGGCACTAATAAAAATGCTCATGTAGGCAAAAAGTTTAAAACCCGAGGTTTTATTAAACAAGTCGTTCCATCACATATTAATAAATACATATTTTTATTATTTAGTGTGGCGGTAAACTTAGGATCAAATGGAAAGACCGTAAGTTTTAATGTGCAATAATTTTTTCGCAAAGAAAATTTTAATTAATTTATACTTTGATTTTACAGCATTTAAAGCATACACGGATACTTTTGCCGAAGTTGCCTTGGTTAACCGTGCCCTAACGATTCAATTTGAGCCTCCAGCAGCGAATGTTCCAGTTTCAAATGGCGAAATAACCGTCGGAATTCCTCAAGGCCTTAACAACGAGCATAATTATAATGTTGCAATTCGCGTTGCTCGCAACGGTGGTGAAATTGAACACTACTATTCAGATAATTTTAGAATCAGTGGCTGTGACTCAACAACAGAATTACCTTGAGGACAGTCGTCTTAACATTGCTTTGTTTAACCATCATTAATATTAATGTAATCCCGTCGCAAAGTGACGAATGGCTTTTATAGTGGCAGCCTTCGTTTCTATATATTAAGCTTGCATGTTATTATTTGTCAAAACTTTCATCGAAGGCATGCAAAGTCTCAGGAGTGCTTTCGTGTACCACCTGAAAGTGTAACCCTAAATGCACGCAGGCAGGGAATGAAAGTGTGAGGGCGTGCATTTAGGGAATAATAAATAATGCAAAAACGTGCATTTAGAGTAATTGATTATAACTTTATTTCATTGATTAAAATATTGGTCTATGTTTGTCTGTCGCAACGTACTAGTTTTTCTCTCGCTCATATATCTCTCGAGAATATTTTGCATTTTCTTGATGAATTAGAAATGCTTGTACAGTCTTTAAACTTTCCAATGCCCTACTAGCGCTAACGGCTGTCATTTCTGTGCTTCTTCCGAATTACTACTGCTTTCTCCTATTTGAGCATATCTACAATCTTCTGAGAATTAGCAATAAACGATTTATTATGATGATAACTTGATAAAGTCTTTAAATAATTGATTAAAACAAAAAACGATATTAAGCTATCTGTCGATTGATGTCTATAAGTACTGTATATGACCTGATATTAGAAGACAATGTTTCTGCAAGATCATATTCGATTGCGATAAGCCTTGAGTACAATTAGCATCAGAAAATAATTTGTTTGTTAAAGTGGGATGACTACAACGCGGATTTTCTATTCGTTAAATTTACAGTATGAGCCGTTATACAATCAACATAATCTGTTATTGTACAGCAATTCGCCGAATTTTATTGGTGGTGAACATTGTCCAACTATACCGTCTGAGTCACGTGCGTGCATTTATTTTCATATAGCTGGGGTTGCAAAATCCATTGCACGTGCAGAATATAGAGAGTGCACATTGCCGAGGTTGGGAATATCACATAGGTGCATTTAGGGAGAGCGTGCATTTATTTAGGGAGAGTTCACTGTATGCATAAGTTGGAATTAAAATGGGCACGGCAATTTAGTTATTGAAGACATACAAAATTAATGATCGAATGTTGGTGAAGCATCTCTTATATTTACCCGGGAATTACCATCTATTCAGCAGTTAACCCAGAGAAATGTTTTGAAAACACCAGTTAGGACCATTATTCCCATCCTCAGGAGTTTTGCATTTGACAATGTACAGGCCGCAGCCATGTTTTTATTTTATTCTGCAGACGTTACAAACAGAATCTGTCAGTAACTTAATTAAAAATATTTCCTTGAATGGGATAAGTCTATGATGCGAGTCTTGCAGAAAGAACTAAAGAATTTGCACGCTCGTACAACGTTTGTACCTGCGCGGTGATATGTGCCACGACACTATAATTGAAAGATATTTAACAGCGTTCAGATTTCTTAGCTATTACTGTGGCTCTATAACATCGTTAAAATAAATCGCATCATTATTATTTGTTTGACTTGTCGCTTCTCTTTAACCTTGGTGCCTCTATCACTGTTTCCTCCTTTATAATTCGCAGACCAGGTATTAATTCTTATATAGTGAGATTAAAAAAAATGCGTAATTTGTCGTGTATTGTGATTATTGTCAACCGTTATTACTATACGAGAAGAAGTTAAAAATCTTTTTTACTTCCGCTGCGATAAGAAAGAGAACAAGTTTTTTGGTCAATCATGACAATTTCAAAAAAAATTTTTTTTTTCTAACTGGTAACTAAATATAAAATTTTTTATCATTTACAAACCTCTAAAAGGGTAAAAGGAAACACTTTTCGGGTCGGTCAAGACATTCCTATAAAGGTTTGTCCCGAACCTGGTGCGGCAACACTGAAAACCATATTGCTTATATCCAACAACCAGGTTCTGGAGCAAAAATTGTTGATACTGCGTTAAATGGTGAGTAATATTACTGCTATTGTTAGCATTAATTACAAATAGTACTAATTTACTATTCTCTTTTTTCCAACATTGATAGGAAAATGTATCACATTCAAGTACCACCCGACAAATCCACTTAACCCGCTCCTTTTTATGCCTTTGGTTTCAACACCTGGGGTATTCTGCGACTTTTACTGTCGGTCGCCCTAAATTCGGGTCAATTTTTACCCTTCCTGACACTGATAAAAATGCTCATATAGGCGAAAGTTTGAAAACCGAGGTTTATTGAACAAGCCGTTCCATCACATATTAATAACTACATATTTTTTATTATTTAGTGTGGCGGTAAACTTAGGAAAGACCGTAAGTTTTAATGTGCAATAATTTTTTTTTTTCGCAAAAAAATTTTAATTTAATCTATATTTTAATTTTTACAGCATTTAAAGCATACAAGTGTCTTATTTTTACCGAATTTGTCTTTAATAACCGTGGCGTACCGATTCCATTTGAGCCTCCAGCAGCGAATGTTCCAGTTTCAAAGGGCGAAATAACCGTCGAAATTCCTTAAGGTTTTGTCAACGAGCATAATTATAATGTTGCGGTTCGCGTTGTTCGCAGCAGTGGACCCAAACGATACTTTTCAGATAACTTTAGGATCAGTGGCTGTTAATATCTGACAGAAATAATATTAATATAGAGACGAGTTTTATTAATTTACGTAGCATCCATCACCTTGAGGACAGTTATCTTAACATTGCTTTGTTTAATTATCATTAATGTAATTGTGTTGAAAAGTGACGAATGACTTTTATAGTGGCAGCCTCGTTTCTACATATTAAGCTTGCATTGTCAAAAACTTTCACGTCTCGAGATAAAAGCGCTGATTGTTGATTTGGAGAATAAAGTGTAAACATAGGCCATGCCGCCACTAGTTAATTCAGTCGTGTCGATGCACTAAGTAATATACATAGCACCCTTCTATTCAATCTTTACGAGAGTGCGAGTCCATGATATTGTTATAATCAATCGTGCAAAGAGAGTGTCTTCGACTAGATAGTTTACGCGAGTCGGCTACACCTAACGGACATGATAATTTATAGTTTGATCGTTTACACCAACGTGTGACTTTATAGTAATGTCTTACCTAGAGAAATCCATGTTCCCACACACCGGGTTTATTGACACAGTTCTTCTCCACATCGTTAACGATATATATACCTTGCACATTCACTCCTACACAACTCGTGCTGAAAGCTACCTAACCCGTAGCATATTTCTGCAAGTTTCAATTCTCATCGTTCCCGACAAGACAAGTGACGATATTCATGTAACCATTCAGGTTTATCGAAACCGTTTATATAGTATTTTTGAAACCAATTTTTTTTGGGAATACAACAATTATGAATGTTTTAAAAAATCTGTACAATATAAGTCAACACAATACTTATTATAAATAAAAACTCAATATCAACAATAATTTTTCACAACGAATATACATCAATTACAACATCTCAAGTCTTATTTCTCCCCCCGCACTATTGTCTATGCTTTCTGCTCTAACATTTCTATAATCAGCACTACTCCCCCTCGACTCTAGCGTCGCTTCACTCGACGGCACAGCCGTAACAGGTTCGGGCAATCCCTCATTATTTTCTCCTTCATTTGCCGTCCACCTGGCGCCGCATCTTCGCCGTATAACATTTCGTACTTTACGACACGAGCGAACTACAGACGCAATCGGAGACCATGACAGCATGGCTGCAACGTAAACATTACTGCGAGACGAAAAGGTTGATTGTGGGAGTGAAGCATAAGAGGATATGGGTGAAGGATCCGGAAAGCAATCCCGTTTGCAGAGCGGGCATTGAGACGATTTCTCTAATAACCAAGGGTCTAATCGATTTACGCATAAAAATGAGTAAAACATGCATTCGCGCGTGCTAATATAAACATGTTAAACGCACGTAAAAAAACAACAAAACTCACCAACACATTCTTTGTGATATTCATGCCCACAAGGTAACTGTCTCAGTTCGTCTCCATCAGCGAAATCATCCAAACAGATTGCACACGTTTCCTGGTATCCCTGAGTATCTTCTGAAACGCCGCTACCGCTTACACCATGTCCGCTCGCCAATGCAGACGCTGAAGTAACCGCACGAAGCGAACGTTCGGATTTAGTCGACCGAGTCGATCGAATTGATCGCACGGATATGCGACGTGAGAGTGAGAGTTCGGATTTAGAAGGTAGACGAGAAGGTGGACGAGAAGGTGGACGAGAAGGCGGACGAGACGAAGATTCGGCGGCCAAAGGAGATGATGCAGGTGTAATTGGTGAAAATGTTTGATTCTCTTTATAACTATTTGTTATCTGCTCGCTCTCAACTTTATCAAATGTCTGCTCTTTTTCGTCATCCAGGTGCTCACCAACCTCTTCCTTTTCTTTGTTTCCCATTCCCTCCTCGGTCTCTTGTCCATCCTCTTGCCCATCTTGTTGCAAATCCTTTTCACCATCTTGTTGCAAATCCTTTCCCCCATCTTGTTGCAAATCCTTTCCCCCATCTTGTTGCAAATCCTTTCCCCCATCTTGTTGTAAATCCTTTTCGCCATCTTGTTGCAAATCCTTTTCTCGACCATTTTCATCATTTTCATTCCCATCATCTTTTTTGTTTACTATATTGTCCGTCCCCTCATTTAAATTTTTTTCCTGTCGTTCTTCCCCCGTCCCGTTAGCCGTTGTGTATATACGCACGGGTAATTTATCCAACATCTCGTGAGTAAGACTCAAGATTTTCAAGCCATATGGACGGCTTGCATGTGCAGCCACATCTCGAGATCGCTGGCGACGCCGTAGACGGTAAAGATGACAGTGCATAGCAACTAAATTCAAGAGAAAAGGCAATGAGAATCCCAGCTCCCAAAAAAAGAAAAAAGAAAAAAAAAAACGACAGACATTAGACTTGTAGTTTACCTGATGTTGCACATGTGACTGCGAATAGTACAACGACTACCTATTATTGGCGGGGCGGGTGGAAAGAAACATGCAATCTGGTTATACAATAGAAACGTTAGGCGACTCCAATTGATCATATACTACATACAATCAAAGTAAACTCCCATATCCCGGGGAAACCCTTTGAAGGCGGTTCCATCTTGACCCTTATCTGTTTGACAGGTCTCGAATCATTTGTAAATGGAGCATGCTGGGCGTTATCGGAAATCATGTTCTTGAGCGGAGTCGCATTATCGACCATGATCTGATACACTGGTATATCAAAAGACTGATCTAGCCAAAGTTTCGAGAAATCGTTCGCTGTGTTAATTATAATCGCCCCACTGGCATTCTGCGTTTCTGTAGCATAAGCGAGAGCGCGAGAAGGACAAGAATCATCAATTAAAGCGATGCTATAGTCGTATATCCTGAGTGGTGTCGTGACAGCGTTAGAACTATTGGATGAGCAGTTGTATACGAGTGCATACAAAAACCCCTATTAAGTGATAGAAAGCAATGTGCGCAGACCGATAAGCAAAACGCTCATTCTATGTTATCAAAACATTCATACACTTGTTCGTACTCACTGTAACTTGTCTCGATGGTGTATTGTCTAGTAAATTTATTGACGGTGGTTCAAGTGTCTCTATCACGAAAATGTTGCCTTGAATAATGGGTGTGGTATTGTTTGATACTATCGTAACGTTTTCAAATGTAAGGGATTCTGGCTTTTTGCTTCCGAAAATTGCAGACACTCCATGAATGTGACTCCAGAAAGCGAGTAATATGGAATATAGTAGAACCGGAGCAGTCTTCAAACGCATATTCAATATGTGTTGTGAACAGTCTTTTCCAGTGAATTATATGAAAGACTACCGCTGGGTTTGGTGCTCGGTACTGATATGCAGAAAGCAAAAGTAAGAAGTCAGAAAAGGGTCTGTTGGCTACAAATACTATTCAAAGAAGCTCGTTTGTGTTATGACGAAACTACAACATTTATTGTTGATATTTTTAGTCTATATAAATATAAATGTTATTATTATTATTATGTATATCTAAAAAGATCACTTTCGGGAAGTTTTGGTTTGATGACACACATGGTATGTTATGTCAAGTGATACAAATAACATAATCCATCCTCATTCTATTAATATATAAATTGGGGCACAAAAGTGAACACGAGAGAGTGGACAAAAGGGATAATGGAAGGATAACACTGTTTGGTCGTTTGGTCATTTGACCGTTTTTGGTCGTTTGCTCGTTTTTGGTCGTTTGCTCGTTTTTGGTCGTTTGCTCGTTTGGTCGTTTGGTCGACCTGCCTGCTTATCTGAATTGTGATGACCATTATCTACTGAATGAACCTTTTCAATCTGTAGTTTCTGCTCGTAACAATTAGTTACGTAATTTGTGATGGGATTGGCGGGCTGGTAGTGCTGATAGCTGTTGTGATGTTGTCATATTTAATATCGTTCATGTTTGTTGTTACTATTTATTATCAAGGCTTTGAGATTATTACAGACCGTAAAAGGTAAACGAGTTAACGTAAACTAGTTAGGGGTGTATAATCGACACCCCTGAAAAATCCGCCTGTGGGCGTTTTGATTTGTGATAGATAACTAACTACCGGTGATAGACTCTTTTTAAAATGAATAGTGTTTTCTATTTCGATGTTCCGATAGCATATAATGTATGACAATACCTGATAAATGAGAAGCTTTTTTGGTATTAATTTGCGGAATAAAGGATTCTCTCTAACCTGAAACCCTTATTTTATCCTGAAAATACTATCTTTGTGTATACCAAAATTGTGACGAAAAAAATCGGGACACAGACTGCACGCTTATCGAAGCAGCCAACAAGGACACTGGCACAGAATGCTTACTAAACACATCGTTATGACATTCAAGGCGCTATTGTACTACTATTTCCAATTTGGTAAGATTTTATTCTCGAGTTACGCGGTATCTCACATGACTATTATTATAATTTGATTGGTCCGTTACCAAAGTGCATATTAATAATCAACTTTATTCACGGGTCGGTAAAAGGTAAACGGTTATTATATTTACCAGACCAGCGGTCGTGTATCATGGCTATGCTGGATTGTGTTGGTTTCATAACGAAGGAACATTTGCCAATTCCGATCCTTATAAGTCACAGTTTGACATGCAGCTGTAGATCTCTGCTTAATCTATTCCCCTTGGATACTTTAAATGTAGAAAATAAAACCATGAGCATTCAAAGTCGTAAACCCACAATGTCAAAAATCCTTGTTCTTGCCGATAGTACAAAGTAAAACTATATTGTTGATACATTATGACGAAATAACATACTATATATACTATGCAGCAAAAGTGTTAAGGGTTGCACAAATAAAAACCTTCCATTATTCCCAATTGTTAATCAAGCTGGGGTGTCACCAAAGACATGTAATGCTAAATCTTGTTTTTACGCGGTGCGCGAAATAAAATTTCGAAATGACATTATTATTGTACTACGAGAACTTGTTAAAACAAAACATGAAACTCTGCACACATATGATATGCCCCTCATAATACGCACACGTGTTACTTGTTGTTGCTCAATGCTTATCTTAAAACATTCCCGTTCATTATTTGGACAGCATACTGTGAATCAAATTAGCATAAGCCTTAATCGTAGACAGCGAAATGAAGCCAATAATGTAAAGAGCTGGCGTTGTGAGTACCAGTTTGCTTACAAAATGGTTATAGTACAGATCGTTATAATTGAAGATCAATCACCTGACTTTCAAACCCCTAAGGCTTTTTATATTAGAGATTGAGTAGAGAAAAATTAATTTGTAATAATTATAGAAGAACAGGTAAAAGATAATAAACATTACGGTTTAAAGATTGGACAACTTTCTTAACCTACGTAGATTTATTAAGCGAACAATACGCAAAATTATATATGGAGCGGATCACAAAAAACAGTTTCTTATCCCACGAATTGTTTAATTAATAACTATTCATAGAATTGCACGAAAAACGTGGTTATATATGCATCTGTGCAGAGACGGACATTAGCGGAGGATGCTGCTAATCCATAAATTGCACACAGGAGATTCCACTGAAAAATGCATTAGCATGGGAAAAACTAATTTCTTCACCGGGAGATTTTTAATAAGATTAATCAAATTCGGTCTTCATGTTGTTTACATAGTCAACTCGTTAATCCGAATTCCTCGTTATTTCGAAGAAAATTTCTGGTCCCAATTTATTAATATTATTGTAATAACTTAATTACCTCGATAATCCGAAAATTTTATAATAAAATTACAATATAAGTGGGGGAGATGACGTATTAAGCATTACCCTTTTAACTCGAAGATTTTCCTTTAATCTAAAGTATTTTTTGTTAACCCGAAAATTAAGTATCTTATCGGTAACACTTGCAATTCGATTTTATTTCTCAATCATGAACAAAAAACCCTATTGTGCTTACAGAGAATCGTAATAACAAAAAAGAACTATTGCCGAGAAGATTAAACTGTCTAATAGAGAAGATCCGAACATTAACAGCCAAATGCTAGCAGCTCAATTTGAAATTGGTGAATCGAACTGTACATGATGTTCTAAAGCCGAATATCTTTGTAAATATCAAATTACTGAATAAAATTTAGTTTTAATTTCATAAAAGTTCATGATGTTGCATATAATCAACATCTTCATTACTCTGGATAAAGCTGTCAAATATATTTTGTGGTAAAAAACCAAATAATATGCTTGAGTAAATAGTTTTCGAGTGACTCCAATTATCCAAATATTCTCAGGGGGTCAATATCTCTGGTATTTCTTAATTAGCTATTTGAATAAACAATATAACAATAATCATTACTATTACAACAACTAATTGACCGAACTAATAGAAAGTCAGATATAGAACAAAGAATTGCGCAAATTCGCCAAGAACAACCTCTACAAGCGTCATCTCTTGCAACACTTTACTGATGTGTCTAAACAAAAAAAGCACAAAACTTAGCGACATTCGCAAAAAATTTTTCGTTAATTCATCCACAGAAAATGAAAGTATTCTCGAAGCAGACACCCGCATTGACACCTAACGATGAAGTTGTTATTAGCGATAACGAACAATCGAATAATACAAGAAAAAAACGCGCAATTAGAACTACTATAAATAAGATACAGAAAACAAATTAAGTTTATTTGTTATAAGTCTACTACATTATTACTAGAAAAAAAGCACGTTTTTCTTCTTCTTCTTCTTCTTTTTTCTTTACTTAATTAATAAAAATTTAATCAAATATTACTAAACGTCAGTACATCGATTTTTGTAAATCCTCAATCAATTTTTCGTGGTACATTAACGCCAATGTCCAATAGTTGATTCCTGTAACATAACAGGTATCGGTATAACTTTTGTTTCTTAACATTGCGACATTTTATTGTACTACTTTCGGCAATAATCCTTAACCTCACCGAAATTTTTGAACGAAGCAAAATTCAGAATCAATAATACTTTGATATTATTGCCGAGTATCCTCACCTTGCGTCTCCTTAGCACTTGACCGGACTTATTTTCAGCAGGACAAGCTTATGTTGTCTTAAGTAAATGTTCTAAATAAAAACACCTTCAAATTATTAGCTTACACAAAGATGCTTTTAAGACTGATCCTGAAGTAACTAAAGAAGACCAGCGATTACAACAAATAGCTACAGATTTATCAATTTTCCGTTCACTTACACATTAAGATATATTATTATTATTATTAATACAATATTAATCAATAGATAAATATAATAATAAATTTAAATAATCGAGTATTTATCCGCCGCTTTAAATAGTCTGGAGAACGTCGTCACCATATTTATTATTAACTTCAATTAGAAATCATCATCGTACCTATACATTATTACGACAAACAAACCACGCGATGCATAAGGTGGCGAAAACAGTGAATAAATACTCGAATGTTAAATGTAGAACTTAAGAAAATAACAAATCGTGCAATACAATACACACTGCTGTATTTTAGTAGACTACGTTATGCTTAAAAATAAATATAATGCAGTTGATAATACTAAACCTACCACAGACAGTGAATATTACTTACTCAGTCAATTCCTTTATTTTTCATTTAATACTCGCTCTCTTCTTACTTGGTACTAATTCAAATTCATCGACGGCGCCAAGACATCGATACTCGTGCGTGGGAACATTGACAAATATATACTGCATAACCAAATTTTATAGTTAGACGTCCATGTAATGTTTTTCTTCGAGTAATTAAACCAACGTGGAGAGCTTGGCAATTTACTAAACTCGAATTGTAATCCTTACGTAAGTGTAAAACTTGACATTATTTGTAACTTTGCCGAAAAATTCTCAAGTAACGCGCAGGGCTGGCCAACCCCAAATGCAAGTGTTAGAGGGGGTAAAGCGACGGGTTTACGATAGTGCCTGCCTCTTAACGATGCCCGTTTTTATCTGATTATCAATCGCCACGGAAGTTGTTTGTCTTGTTCTTCGAGGATTTCTTCACTTGTTTAACGAAATGTTTTTCAAGATTGTATCTCTTCTTCTGAATCAGAATTGCGCGCAATTCCATAATCACGAAGGCAGTGTAATTTATCCACATAAGCAATTAAACTATCCAAGGAATAATTTTCCGTAATAGTTTACGTACGGCTGCAAGAACCAAGGAGCTATACCTTATAAATTACCCAATATATATATATTCTGTAAAGTTGGAATAAATCAATAAAAAATGTTACGGCCCATTCTGAGGATTGGCCAGGTTTCGGGATTGTCACTATCTACTTCTATTGTATCACACAAAAATGTAACGGTAACACAAGACACTTCACATTAATATTAATGTGTAACCCAAAACCAGAATGTGTCTCCGAAGTGTATCGAAAGTCATTTAACGATGTCGTTAGTTTTGGAGACTTGTACACCAATTGACAGCTTGATTCAATCCTCCTTGGAAAATGAAAAAGAATACTTAAGGCTTAAATGGATACCTTACGAAGGAATCACCAACGTAAAGCCGACTCAAATTGACAACGTTTACTGCGCTATTCGCAAACGTACTGATGATGAGACGATAATGCTGGTATTACTTGGAAGTAACGAAGAATGTACACCAACACTTGTGAGTGAGTTGGCCAGAATATACTCACTTCCAACACACAAGTATAATAAAAATGACAATAACTTTAGACGATATTCCAAGCGGCTTACGAATCGCAACAAACGCATAAGGGGGTTTACCAACTACAATAACAACTATTACATGGTTGCTCATAAAGTCTTTTACCATTGTTATTCTCGATATGGCTTCTGCTCCACATGTGGAATACTCCGATGTAGTCCCGTGTGG
>CAJVPJ010000926.1:0-14505 GCA_910592205.1 Paraglomus occultum | reverse complement strand
GCATATTTATTTCAATTGGAGCAGAAACACGCAAAAAACACGTTATTTAATCTTGAAGACGAAGAGCTGACTCATTACGGCCAGTCATTATCATCGATTAACTATTTTGGTGATGGATTAGACAGCGGCGATGAAGGAGAGGGAAAAGGTGTGACGACGGCATTAATGGGACATTAGGGCAAACAATTGATGGTTTACGAATTAACAGATAATAAAGAGTTTTTAACAACTTGCCATATGTTGTAGGCATTATTGATGAAGAAACGGTCGCGCGAACGCATTTTGGTGGATTCAATGCAGGAGACAATGATGATAAGGTATTGAAACCACGGATGTGTTTCAAAATTACGTTTTCATACCTAATTTACATATTGTTGGTTTTCTTTTTTAGAATTCTCAGCGTAGAAAACAAAATTCGGAAATTTGGAACGAGCTTATTGCAAAGAGTAAATTTCATAAAGTAACGAAGTCGATCCTTTTTCGCTGTTATCAGTCTATTTTTATTTACATATCTCAATCCAGTTGCATCTAATTCCAATTCTGTTCTAGTACGAACGTCAACTGGAAAAAGAAAAATACCTTGCTGAGGAGGAAGAATTGGACAAAGAGTTGGATGACATCAGAGGATTGCTTTTTGAATCTTCAAATCGAGTAACAGGGAAGATAGAAGAAAACAGAGAAAAGGTAATTTTGTTTAGAGTGCTCTTGCTTCTGTTTTGGTTCCCCATTTGTAAAAAGAACGGTTTTGTGTTAATTTGCTACATATTGGTTCTGCTTGAGTTTTGATATTATTCCAACTATTATACTTTTATTACGATTAAATCTGTTTTGCCTCTTTTTATTCCCGTTTCTCAGTCTCTCGACGCACACCACGATTCCGTTGATTCATACGACCGCTTTGTCCGCGAACTAGCTTTTGAGAAACGCGCTCGACCCACAAATCGTACTAAAACAGAAGAAGAACTCTTATTGGAAGAAAAAAATAAACTGGAACGATTGGAACGAGCAAGGAGAAAAAGAATGTTAGGTGTGGATGAGACGAGTGAGGAGGAGGAGGAGGATAATGATGAAGACGACAGAAAAAGGAGAAAGAGACGAAAAAGGAGGGATATCGAAAGTGAAAGCGAAAATGAAGAAAATGAAGCAGTTACGGTTGGATTTGACGAGGGGATTAGTAGGGATGGTGACGACAACGATGACGACGACGACGACGACGATGATGATGATGATAATGATGACGACGACGACGACGACGACGCCGACAATGATGACATTTTTGAAGACTTATCAAATGATTTGTCCGCTTTGGATGATATGAATGACTTTTCATCAACTTCCCGTTCCGTTGTTGACAACTCCACCTCCTCGACTCCTTCAGCATCTAAACAGTTGCCTGCCTCTCTTCCGTACACTTTTCCATGTCCGCAAACATACGAGGAATTTATGAGCGTCCTACGTGGAGTAGAGTTAAAAGATGTGCCAACGGTAGTGCATAGGATCTGTGTCTTGCATCATCTTAAACTTGATCCCAGTAATAAAGAAAAATTGGAGGCAAGTGAGTTACATTGTTGTGGTAGGCACTGGCTGAAGTACTTACTAATAAATTTTTTCTTCTTCCTGATTTTTTTCGCTATTTATTATGCTGGCCTACATTTTTACATTATGTACATCAGATATTCTACCCAATATTATTAGAATACGTTCTTAATATCGCAAACGAAGGGCCCCTTCCAACTGCATTTTTGTCCTCTCTGACTACACGTCTGTTCTCTCTCACACACATGCTTCCACATATAACCCGCCGGACATTCTCGTCTCAGCTCTCGTTGGCACATTCTCATGCTTCCGTCACGATGTCTGATTTAACCCTTTTAATGTTAATTTCCAAACTGTTTCCCACAACAGACTTCCATCATCCGATAACAACTCCAGCGATGATACTAATGGGACAGTGTCTTTCAAAAAACAAGTTAAACACTATTAAGGACATTGTTATAGGACTGGTTATTTGTAGCTTGGTCTACGAATATGTGTGTATAACTAGAAAAATTGTTCCTGAAGTTGGGAATTTTTTGTGCTCGGTGTTAGTTGCATTTGTTGCTGATAAAGGTTTCGAGGATTCGGAAAGCGGAAATGGGGAATGCCCAGAGAGTGAGAATTTGAAAATAAGAGAGTTGCCTGGTGTGTTCCCTTTAGTTGGGAAAATTGGTATGATGAGAAAAGGGAAAGGAAATTGGAGCACGATAGTGCCTAAAGCTGTGAATGTTCCTCAAGTGGTGAATCGGCGCGGTGAGGATGGAGACAATTCTAATGATGAAATGCGGTTGGTACTCCAGTTTGTCTTCTGCTGTCCTTAACTATTTCTGACCGCTTCTCATTCTCTTGTAGTGTTTGTATTTTATCATCAGCCATTTCTCTAGTTGGGCAATTCGCTAAGTTATATAACTCAACGGCCGCATTTATCGAAATTTTCGAGCCTATGGTGTTGTTTTTGAAGCTAATCCCCGTGGATGAATTGTCTAACGTTATGATGGTGAGTATGATGTTATCGCTATGATATTTGTATCTATGCTGCAGAAGATTAATTACTTAAACTGTGCAGGAGAAGCTGTTATCGACGAAAGACGCACTCAATAGAATGTTGCGATTTGCAAAAGACGCACGTAAGCCTTTGGCGTTGCAGCATCATAAACCCATTCCTCTTCCAACGTATCGTCCTAAGTTTGACGAGAAGTAAGTAATTTTTGATTATGAGATTCTTATATGTTATGTATTTTCTAACTACTTTTCTTCTGTATAGTTATTCGCTTGATCGACATTATGATAGTCGAGAGATGGCGCCGATGAATAAGTTGAAGGCACAATATAAACAAGAGCTCAAGGGAGCTATACGTGAATTACGCAAGGACGCTCGCTTCCTTGCCCATGAGACACTAAAGAAGGTTAGAGAGAGTGATGAGTCGTATAGAAAGACAATTAAGAGTGTCATGAACAAATTGGAGAGTGAACAGCATGAGAAGAAATTGTATGACAGAGAGAGGAAAAAGTGAGAGTGATAATAGAATAGTAATAGTGAGATTGTATATAACTGCATTATTTATGTCATTTCGAGAGGCAGGAGGCAGACAAGTGGTTGATAATATTTAATGCGATGTTTTCACACTCTGTTAACGCGATGCTAATAATGGAGTGTTAAAAATCATTTCCTACAATGGAAGAAAACGCTTGACCTTGCATTATGGTACAATAATGGAAATTAGACGCGTCAACACTTATCGATATTGCATGTAGCTGCATTATTTATGCATTTTTAGAGAATCAAACTTCCAATCACGTGATTATTGTCATAGGGCATATATTCCTTTCGCGAAGAACTTTTATTGGAGCTGGTATCAACAGAGTTACGAACATCAGCCATCAGATTAATATGGAATTTTGGACCGGTATTAAACAAAATTCGGGGTATCAAAAAAAACCATCGTACGATTCAAAATGATTGGTGCACATGATTACCGTTTTGGAAATGAGGCTTTCAACCAGTTGTGATTTCAATTGGCAGAAACCCCACCTTTCCCCAATCCTTTTGAGAAACAAAACACTCTTAAATCAAACAATTACTGAAGCAAATGCAGCTCTATGGACAACAACTCACTCCAAAGATATTCATTGAGCTTGTTAGCTCAAAGGCTTGTCAGCTCCAAGGCTTGTCAGCTCCAAGCAAATGAACACTTTTACACCATCACCAGAGAAGAAGGAAGCCAATCTGAGCCTACTTCCGAAGAGTCAGCCACCCAGCTGCTACTCCTCAAAGAACTCACCTGTTGGGGACAAGCCACCTCCACCATCACCGAAATCTTCGCAATCACCACTGCCATCAACAACTCTTATGCTTGATAAGAGAAACGTTTTATCATTGCCAGGAAAAAAAATGAAAATTAAAATTCTCATTTATCGGGAAGCTGTATTCAAAGCATAAAAAGCAGCTTTTTTATTAATTATATTAATGTGGAAGTGCAGGTGAATTTACAATTCAATTATGTATAACCAACACAACCCTATATGCACAAGTTGTTTGATTGCTCCACAATCCAACTAGAGCAATATGACATCTTCAACTTGGCAAGGGCCTACAGAATTAACACTGCGACCCTAAAGAATAGCGGGGAAAGGCTTACCCAAAGAAGACATAAATCAGTACAGAATCATAATCAGCAACAAATCACCATCGAATGGGACTCAGACTCAGACTCAGATGGAGAGTCAGTCTACCATTGCAACCTGGTCCTCAAAAGAAAAGATCATAGTACTGGAACAGAAAAGAACAAGAGGAAGCAGACTTCTGATATCTCAGTTGACTATGGAATGAGCCTCAACAGTTCAAAGAAGAGGGCCATAGAAGAAGAGGACCAAGCAAGTGGGAGATTGGAGAGCCCAACCACTATTACTATCCCAAGCACCTCCAATCAAATATTAATATTATCTTAATCTGTCTATAATAATAATATAATAATAAATAAAAGCAAATTGTCACGCATACCACGTAGTGATAATTGACTGTTTGGTGAACACGTTTACTTGTTCTAAAGATGTGATTACGTTGTGTAAACGTACAAAAAATGAAATGCACGTTCTTCTAACTATTACTATTGGTTCTATAATGCGAAAGTATTCATATAGCAGAAATCGCATTTCTGTTGTAAAAAGGGGATGAAGAATCCTATCCAGCAGACACGCTTATTCCAATTTGATACAACCGAAACGGGGAAAAAAAAAGCTTTTCTATAAAAGTGAGTAGGCTGATTAAAGAACCTATACCAACCGAAAAAGTAATAAGAAATAATTTTTATTGTGTATTTTTAAATTTATGATGTAGTTTCTACTGGTATAAACCACCTACAATAAATACTCTTTTTCAGTGCAAATTATTACTATAGCTTTTTGATAATCAAACGAAAACTTTTAATCCAGTGCCATTAGCCCCAATCTGCGACACATTGCAGACAACACAGAGACTGCCTTGATGCTGAGGCAAATATGATGCACGACAATATGGGCATTGTACTGATGGGCTGCCTTTGTAGATTGGTGTATAAGAAATGGCACACACAACAAACGGATTATACTGGTCGTAATCAAGTGCAATCTCATCACGCGGATTTTTATCGCAGAGAGATTGGATTTGACGTGCCTAATGTGTAAAAAATTTTCAGTATTTATCAAGTCACACACAAACATGTTTGTCATTAACTTACCTGAGTTGCTACTTGCGCTGGCGGTGCTAACTCTAATAATCGTCTAGCAAACATCGGGGCAGTTAAGCAATTCTTTGCTTTATAGTTTAGAGTCATTGCGGATCGCAAACTTAATTGCAAATGAGCAGGCTGCAATCGACTGTGTGTAAAGTAGGCAGCTAGTTCAAGTGCACGCTTTGTACTATCCGGATCATCTGCAGGAAACTTCTTACGCGTTTGTTCCATGGACAATCCAACGATATACTCGCGACATACATCAATCAATTGATTAACCTACGTATGAAAGATAAAAAGTCACATCGACGCGTATCATTCAAATTAGATCAGATTTAAAAAGTGCCAAACTCACCTCATCAATCTCGGACCTTTTCGTGACGGCAACTAACAGAATGGAATGAAGAATAGATCTAAACTGTATTGTGGCATCCTGGAACTTGCCTGCTGTCGTGGTCTTATATGCGTCTTGCAACTGGGTGGAAACGATATTTTGGAAATTGTATGCCAAAGCTGGTAACAAGCGACTCTTTTCTGTCTCCTCTGGGTTACGACGGACATTAAATGCAAGAGACGGAAGTGCCACATTGACTTGAAGGTAGGTTTTTGTAGACTGGAATGTTCGCAAAAAATGTTGCTTCAATGGAGCAAAGTTCACCGCTCCTACTTGTCGATTTAGCATCTAAACATATGATCACGTAAGCAGATATTCCAACATAGGGAAAGCGAAGGGGAAAAAAGGGTAAAAGGAAAATAAATTACGTCCATAGCATAAATCCCACTCCCGCTTACCTGCATAGCAGTTTCAAAAGACCCCGCAGCAACATGATCTGCCGCTAAAGGCGAATTATGCATCCACAACTCACTTTCGGCAGTTCCTGCTGTCGGTGGAACAAACTCACCCTGAGCACCGTTACTATTCTCTTGTGTCAGCGCTGTATCTAATTGAGTAGTCAGATCGGTATCGATCTCCCATCCTGACCCCTCTTCAACGTCCTCCCCTTCGGTTCTTGCCTCTGCAGCAATCTTATATGGATCGACTCCAAATCCGAGATCTTCTTCACCCCAATCACCACTGATTTCACCAACCTCTACACCATCGGCGAAATTTATGGGAGCAATTAAGGGGTTAGGATCGGATGCAGTGAAAGCTGAGTCGAAGAAGGATCGAGAGACGGTAAGCAATGGCCAGTTAACGTCATTATGACGAATAATAGGGATCGATGGTTTGAGTAGTTGACCCGCTGGTGGAAGGTCGGTTATGTCTTCGGAAGTGAGGCCTGCAGCAGCCAGTATTGCTTCGGCGTCTTCGGTTAGACCGTGTGATTGAGCAGTTAAGTAAGCTAAGGGATCTACACAAGAACATTAAATTAATTAGATGGAACGAGTTGGAAAACGCGACGAAAGTATGGTCAGCCGAGCTTTTTTCGTACATTGTCCAAATTCTTTCAACAGTCGTATTCGCTCCTCAACATCACCCAGGAATAAAGAGTTATGAAATCTTGACATGTTGTCATTACGCAGCTCTGCAATTTTCATCATCTTTCGCAGTTTATCCATATTTCCAGTGGCCAAATACAAGAAAGACAATCGATCAAAGTTTTTCACTCTTTGATAAGCCATTTCGACTATCTGCATATTGCAATTACTGATGAGTGAATATACTGCTTTGAAACAAATACTGCAAATCGATTTACCTGATAGTTGCCCTGACGAAGCGCCTCAGCACTAAGTTTATTCCAACAGTCTTCTCTATCCATGGATTTTGCAGTTTCTAATGCCACTTCTAGGTTTCCACACTCAAGAGCAAGATCGAAGCGAGTTTTGTCATCTCTTACAAAGTGTAATGCAATCTATACGATATAGGTATAGAATCAGTATATAAAATATAACAAATGCCTAGACAAGTTGCGCTTAATTGATTACCTCAGGATATCCCTTCTTTTGTAAATATGCGATGATAGCTTGCCCGACTAGATTGCTGTTCCTTATTATTTGCAACACCTCATCATAATTACGTTTGATAAGTGCAACTTTGAAGCGATATTCTGTTGGATCAATGCTAATGACACGTGTCTTCCCATCTCTATCAAGGCAATATACACTTTTCCCTTTGACTTTGGTGAGATAAACTGGTTGATCTAACGTACGGATTATGCCGCTGTCACTGTAAAATGATTGAACAGAAGAAGAAAGTTAAATGTGAATAAAACTAAGACAATGAAAATTGTTGAGTAAATGACTTACCCCTGAGGAAGAGCATATTTAATATGATTAAGTGTAGAATAGATAAAAATGCCCATGTCATCCCAAGCACCACTTTTAATTCTTATTGTCTCGTGTAACATGCAACTCTGTTCTAAATTCTTATTTGCAATAGTAATGGCTGTATAGAACAGAAGAGCAAATTAGCATCTTTTATCTCTTTAACGTTTATCGCGATAATAATACAACCACTCACTGTGTTTGCTCAAAAGCGCAACTTGACTGTGATCGGAAGACCAGAAGACATATTTTGCAAATGGCATTGTAATTTCATTGAGTGTCTGTCTTTGTTGAATGTCATATAGTATTACCGATTGCGGGGTGCTGAGCAATAAAAGGTTCCCGCTGCCTGCACTAAAAATTTCATTTACTGTCGCAGGAGGTTTAATTGTCTTTGTAGTTTGGTTAGATAAATCACGTATTTCAATTTGCTGTCATATGGCAAGAGAGAAAATATAAGTACTCATTAAAGTTATCAAAATGGCGATACATAAACAGACAATTTACTTGGCGTGTTTTGTCAAGTACAGCGAATCGATTGCGTGCAATGAATATAGCGGATGCACCAGAACCACGCTTGCTGTCACTTAAAGCTTCTCGTGGCTCACCGCTAAAGTCTTTGGGAAGATGTAATAAATCGTAGCCTCCACCTTCTGTTGGCTGATTTTAACAATATGCAAGAATTCCAATAAATAAATAAATGATGTGAAATAAATAGTCGAATTAGATTAAACAAATATTGTCACTTACGCTGGTAACAATGACAGCTTTTTCAGCAGGGTTGTAAGACAAGGAACGCGGTTGAATATATGGACCACCAATCTTACGAAGAGATAATACTGCCGTGTCTGAATCGGAATTAAAATCATAAACCCGTAGAACTTTATCTCGAATATAGAACAAACTATTCTGATACACAGCCGATGCGGGACGCTCTCGCTCCAGTTTAAATACGATTAATCCATTATCATGACCTGTATCACCCACGAAACGTTTCTGTTAATATACATATTTGTTATATTTATAAATGCAATTTTATTATTCTTACCAGCTGCAAATAAATTTACTTCAGGATGAGCTGTCAAAACCCAGAACCTATCATGTTCACGCCTGAATGTCTGTACCAACGTTCTCTTTGACATGTCCCACACACGAATGGTCTTATCTTCACCATCTGAAATAATTAATTCTTGTCTGGGATGAAACAATGCTGCCGATACATTATTAAAGTGTCCCCGACACGTATCAACTTCCCAAGCCTTTGTATCTAAAATAAACTTTCAATTATTAATACAGTCAAGAATCTGTTTAAAACCAACATGAACTGTTAAATATCTTAATCTGCACCATTCATTCTCCACAGTTTGATTTGCCGATCATCACCAGCAGATACAATAAGAGGCAAAGTAGGATGGAATATTGCCCAATTCACTCCTCTCTCGTGACCTTCAAGTACGTATTTCACTATTGCATCTGTACTGCCAAAGATATCTGCTTGAGCAGCAGCAGAACGGTGGAGGCTATCTTCGAACGTGATTGAGCTGGGGGCTGCATTTTTTTTCCGTAGGCCTATGAAAATGATGGAACAGTTAGCTTGATGGCTGAGTAAAATTAATAACTATTGTAACATAAGAAAAAACAATACAGAATTCTACTAACAATTGTAATGGCAATGCATATGACTGCCATTGCGACTGTTTTATTGTGACTATTAGTCTTTGCGCTATTACTATTCTCAATTGCCTGCATTCCCAACAGTCATTCTATAAGACTCTATCACATTGGACTCTATGTACATATATGTATATACTAATACACCAGATACAGAAAAATACCTGAAATGTCCCATACTCGCACAGTCTGATCTAAGGAAGCTGAAACAACCAAATCTTCTTTCGGATGAAATTGAGCACACATGACGTAATGATTATGTCCAGTCAATATGGCTATACAATTCCTCGACTGCCAATTCCATATTCTAATCGTTTGATCATCCGAAGCGCTCAAAATCCATGGATATTCGTGATGGAAAAACACCGTTCTCACGTAGTCAAGATGTCCATTCAAGGTAAATAAACACTTCCGTGTCTTATAATTCCACACCTTTATCTTGTAATCATCACCGCCGGAAACAAACAACGGTTGAGTAGGATGAAAGGCAATGCCACGTACGGGGCCTAGGTGTGGTGAGATTGGTGTTTCAATCTGTCAATTGGTGATTCGCGTAGGAATTTACGTAATAATATGTGTCATAACGACCACTAAGTTTGCTAATTACACTCAGATGACTACGTCGTAATCTTTTGAATGTTAAAATTACGCTCGAATCTTCTACTTGTGTCGCAGACAATACATAATATTGCTTGCATCGATCAAGTAGGCTACGTACCATCATGTTCATCAAAACGTTCCAGTACAGTTCCCATACGATAATCCCATAACTGTATGCACCCATTGTGTAGTGACGCTAATATCCATGGTCTTTTTGGATGGAACGCTATTCCCTTCACCCGGTTGCTTTTCGACTCGAACTTGTTCAATCAACAATTGGAATCAAGTCAGCGCACTAGTCAAATAGTAATGAAACTCAACAAGACAGAGGTAGTTTCCCAGCTTACCTTTGTTAACATCTGCATCTTAAAAGAGTATTCCTTTTTCCTCCCTCTAAAACTATCTTCAATATTAATATGTCAAAGCCTTGTAAAATGTTCACCACAGATTCGATCACCCAATGAAAATTAGGCGTGTTTTCAAAATGTCGGCTAAAGGGCGTAGTAAATTGGCACATTTTGGTTGGATAAAGAATTCATATGTTAAGCCTTTCTGATTATGATAGAACGCAATTCTAATTCTCTTTACATAACATAGATTCATACACATAATTTCACAATAGTAAACACGCAAAATGGCATTAAACTGGGCAATGATTTCGCAAGACGGCCGGAGTCTTGTTCCGTTACCCGGAGAGAAGGTTTTTTTCAGGTTGGGAATAGGAACAAGCATATGTCAAACATTACGATCTGTTACATTACGACTAATTGTTGATTTTTTAACAGTCAAGATAAAACTTCTGTCGTATTAGATATGGGCGGGTGAGTTCCTACGGCTACCATTTGTTCCTGAAACAGACTTGTCAATTAATCATACTTTATTTCTGATAACTGAATCTTTTCCCAGTGGGTACCCTGGAAATCCGGGAACATACAAAGCAGAAGGAATCACATACGTAACTAATAAACGGGTAATTATTTTGTTTGTCACAATCGTAGCCAACGTTTTCTGTTTGTTTGTATTCATAAATTGTGTTTATTTTCTTAAGGTTGTGTTCGTTAGTCGTCCGGCGGTAGCTCACTTCAAGTCACTAAGCATTCCATTGATGAACCTTCGCGACGGAAGACTACAACAACCATGGTTTGGTGCAAATTACTATCAGGCGTTTGTTCACCCGGTACGTTTGATAATGATCGAAGGTGTTAATGTGTTATTAAGCTGTATTCGATTTGCTGTCAAAAGCGAGAGTTTTCAAGCAACATAGTCTGATACAAAATTCCATAAGAACACCATTCATATGACGTTATCATTTTAGGTTGAGGGTGGTGGAATGCCATGTCCGGGTGGGCTGAAAATTACTTTTAAAGAAGGCGGTACGTAGCAGTTATTGAAGATCGTAAAACAATTCGCATAATATTATTGACAAATCATTGAGTTTACCCATTATTTCTCGCTATTTGCTTACTAACCAGGTGGTTTCGAGTTTAGCACAATGTTTAACGAAGCGAAAAACCGACTCTATGGTAAATATAAAATAAGAGATTCAGTGTTCTAACAACAAATCACCAAACGATTCAACTAGCGTCAATATCACCGCTTACTCTTTCGTGCTCTTGTAGAATACGAAGGTCATGCTCCACCAGATACAATAGAGCCTCTTCCACTTTACACACCACGCGCCACGTCATCTGAATCCCAGTCTGCAGATACCACTTCAACGACTGCCCCGTCCGGCTCCTCTCTCGCTGGAACAGCCTTACCAGCAATCTTCCCATACACCATCCCAACTCCCGAAGTCCACCCCGCTCCTCCGAACGACACGCCTTCAGAGACAAACAGAGAGATTACAAATCCATTTTTGAATCCTATATATTTCGGCGGAGATTCGAATGTGGATGCTGAGCTTGGACGGGAAAGTGAGAATCGAGAAGGGGGGAAGGGTGAATCCGGAAAGATGGCAGTGCCAGATGATTTGCCGCCGAGTTATGATGACATTGACAAATGAGGTTATGGATAAGTTTGTTGGTTGATGTTGACTTTGCGGAGAGGGTTCTTAATTTACTGTTAGTGCGTGTCTTCATTTAATTTTCACCAGTTAAATACTTATCGTCTGTTGTATAAGTTTATTAATAAATTCATTAAAGATAATCTGTAATCATAAGAACTGTAAAACCCGAATACTTGACATTCTTCGTGGAGACCAATTTATCATCCTTTCTATTCGATAATCACCTATGTTTCAATCTACCTTCTTCGTATCAGTCACTCTTTCCCTTTCTAATTGCTTCAATGTTTCCAAATTCCATTTAACTAATCCTAAATATATCATACCAAACCATCCTGCACAAAACACGACATTCCCTACAACGTATGCATCAGGATATCGCTGTGGTGGTGGAAGAAATAGTTCTAACAAGTGAAAAAGAGTAATAGGCATATAAGTGGACAGAGGGAGCATCGCGGCAATGACTGACAATTTGGATGAGGAAAAGGTTGTGAATGCAGTAGACCGAAAGAATAGAGTTGACGACAGCGACGAAGAGAAGAACCAATTGTATAAACCGAATAAAACAAAGTACGGAATAGTCAATCCATCTTTTTTAAGCAATGGGTATAAACTAAAACGAAAGAATATGTTATCAACAGGGAGCTTTCATAACCATCATCATACTTTCTGCCTTCGAGCATCTCACTCACCTGAATAATCCAACACTGTTTACCCACACGACCATTTTAGACATTTTCCATCCTTCGTCTCCAATTAATAATGTAATTGGCATGAGTGGGAGAAGAATCGACTTTTCGTGCACTTGAAACGAAAATAGGAAAAACGCCATTGACACAGCTGACAGAGTGCAGAGAGAGAGAGACGGTTGGTGGGAGTAATAAGAGAGACAGAATGTGACGTATGAAGGGAAGGACGAGAAAAGGAGGGTCGTCAGAAGACTAGGAGAGTAAGAGAGAAGAGTGAGCATATTGATCGAATAACGTTGGTCAAAATGAACGTTTGTTGAACGTCAGTCAACTCCAAATATCGTATCAGCTTTACCTGATTTTTGCCAAGACATGAATCTGAAAAATTTCTCGCAGTTTAACAATAACGTTGAGCGCGCACCAGAAATTTGCCACCTTGTCTTCCCACAGCCCTCGATATAATGGAAATATTCTTATCAACGCTTGTTGTAGATCACTTACTGAGCCTAGAAATGGGAAGAATAGTATCCCTACAGTTACTATTACAGTAATTGCCAATTTTAAGAATAGATTCAATCTGAGAAGCGCGAGTTGTCATATTATTAGTGATAGTACTGATAACATAAAAATAGTATAACCATAGCATCCATACCAATTGATCCTTACTCTGCTTACCCCACGTTTTTGTCTCGGGCGCATATTCCCAATAAATAGAAAAACACAGGAAGGGCATAATACAAAGCCATTTGTTTGAAACATAAAGCGAGGCAGAAGAACATGCTTCCAATTACATAGTATCCATAAAAATAGCAATTAATAGCCCATATGGTGAGTCCTAGCATTATTGAATTGTATCTAAAATAAATGTAAGCTTGATATGTGAAATAACCATTAAGCAATTTGATGATAAAGTCCAAGGATACTGAAAGTGTCCGTGATCAATCAGTATTAGTGACGGTTGCATTACTATCAAGAAGAAATAGAGGAGCTAGATCGGATGAATAAACGTCAATATGCGTGGATTATTATATCAACGTTTTTACACGCGTTGTACGTAAAACATTCTAAATTATAATTATCAACACTCTTACCCGTTCTTTCTGTGTTGATTTCTTATAATACCATTTAACAAATACATATACTGCTGGTATATAAATAATATATTCTGATGCCAGAACAGTCATTCTCATAAATACTTTGCTATCTGGGCTCTCGTGTCCCCGAGACTCATCCAATGTAAACCACTTTGGTTCAATTGCTGAGCCGCTGAAATAAAACGATTATGAATTGAATCAAAGATCAACTGCAATATATGACGTTTCTCTACATACATTTTCCCACATATCCAGCTGACATAGGCGGTGAGTGGTGGATAGTCTAATCCCCACCAATCAAGATCATAATAATACCACTGCTCAATGGGCACATGTAAAGTCAATTCCATCCAATGCCTCTGAGCTTCGTAGTCACCATATTTGGGAGGCGTATCATATCCTGGTCGATGTCAAAACGGAAATACAAACAGATGTGTCAGAGATATCTTACAGACTATCATCATATCACTTTTCTCTTTCTCATTGTTTCACTAACCAGAATATCCCCACAGTGCAATACAACATCTAATAAACAAAGAGAACAGTACAATAATATACAACATCCATTTCAATATCCCCACATCCTCTGACCATGTGAGTATCTGCCACGCTGGAGAATCATGGTAGTAGAATGAGAATGAGGAGGGAGTAGTTGCTTTAGCTGATGTGGTCGCTTTGGCTGATGTGGTTGTCTTGGCTGATCGTATCTTTGGCATGATCATAGAACAAATATTTCAAAGCATATCAAATTTATATCATGTGATTTACGGTCAGAAATTTTGCAGATCAATTCTAGAATAATCTGCATAAAATCTCGAAATCTTATTGGCGCTCGACACTGTTAACAGAGAATTGATCAAATACCGTAAACTCTCATGAATAAGGGCCCCCCTTCATCATATAAGGGGGCTCTTATTCATGGATGGGTTGGTTGT
>CAJVPJ010000925.1:0-14510 GCA_910592205.1 Paraglomus occultum | reverse complement strand
CAAGAACTGTTCAATATCAGCTATTGGGAAAATTCTCGCCTTGAAATCTTACGATCACGTGTTGCACAAGAAAAATTTACTAAGTACAACATCGGAGGGGGACATGTCCCTTAACTATTATCTATTATAATTTAGTGCATGTAAATTTAAATAGTAGTCTTAATATCAATGTTAGCGTTAGTAATAATATTAATGAAATTATAATACGCAAAAATGCAGAAAATGTGAGAGAAAAAAGGTTGAAGAGTATAATGACTTTACATAATTGCAATGTAATGTGTATGTATTATAATAAATTGACCTGCTGTAATAAATTTTGTTGTTTGTTAAGAGCTAAGCACAATAATGCTACCTAAACACTTTCAATTTTTAAATTAACATAACGGACAAGTTTACACTCCGACGCGGATATTATGTAAAATAGACTTCATACAATCAACTTTCTCTAAATGCGCTCTCGATGGTGTGACGTCAAACTGATACTTAATAGTACCTTCTAACGGGTCCGTATCATTTCGCTGAAAATAATTTTCACTGACAGTGCATTTACTTCCAATCAACTACTAACAAAAGATAACTTTGAAATAATGTTGATGTCTATTTGCGAAATAATTGTCGGCGGTAAAATTGCCTCACCTTTACCGCTAATACAAGTGCACGTAATTTCGACATAGCTAACGCATAATTGAAGCGAGTAAATTAATAAGACTGTGTCTAGACGGAGTTGAGAATTTCCTAATCATAGTTTAAGCACAACATACGCATTTTAGGCTATAACTTAAAGTTTAATAAATATACATCACCTTTTCAAATTGTATCCTGCCTACGGAATCTTACTATTTCTATTTTTCACAAAATTGTAACAGTAGATTTAAAAAATTTTTGGCAATAATAATAAGTATTATTTATTATTATAGTTATTATTATGGTAAACAATATTAACAATTAATCTGTTAAACACAGCTAATAGAGCTGCTTCGAGTTAACAATTAAATGATAATAATAAACAAACTATGCATATAGACTGTTCTTTGTAAATAAAAATTATGTCACTTTTTTTTGGATGTAAGAAAATTTTAATAACAATTGTAATTCAGTTCTTAATATTCTGTCATCGTTTCTTAATTGAAGCCAGCAGCGATTCGGAGCAAATATACAGTAAAAGTCATTATAATGGACTAGTCGGAACCATAGTCTTTTTCGTACTTTTGTCCGTTATATCGAATTTTTATTAAATAGAATTTAATATAACACTTGTAAATCCGTCCCAGAGAAAAAATCCTATAATTAGTGTCCGCCGTGTCGACGGTCCGTTATATCGACTTCCACTGTGTATTCCGCTGTCGACGTGTCCCCAGGTAAAAGCCAAATGCAGAAATTTTTACTCCCTCTTCTGGAAATCACGTGTGTTCGAATCGTTTCCATTTCCATATCAGCGGGACAATAACGAACAATTGCTTTTGTCATAGCGATCAGAATCCTGATCCCCTTTTTTCTCTTGGGAAAAAATGAGTTCATTTCGCGCTGCAACCAGACCACTCATAGCCAACTGTTGGAAGATAAATAGCAAAAGAGTATGTATCAAAGCGTTCTCTTGTGTGCGCAATTTTCCATTTGGTATCAGACTTATAACAATCATTCGTACACGTCCAACACTTAGTCCTTTCACCTTTCAAGAGTATGCAGAGAAAATGCGCCACCACCTGCGGAGGGGTTTATGCCCGGTTTAGCTCGTTCGAAACTCTTAAAGCATACTCACGAAGAGGCGCTGAAAAATCCAGAGTTGGTTGATACTGGTGTTGTCGGAGGTGATGTGTTTCATGTGAACCACAAGGAAAAAAGAAAAGAACACTTGGATAACAGTTCATTGCCTGATACAAATTTCGAATGTGTGTCGTAGGAGAGACGAAGAAGATGAATTTGCTTCAAGGAGTAAATGATGCCATGTGTATAGCGTTAGCAACAGACGAAACAGCCGGTATGCCTGTTCTTTTTTTCGGGGTGGTTTGATTCATCGTTTATACCATGACAATGCTTACAATGAACAGTAACATATTAAACAATTTGATTTTATAGTCATATTTGGAGAAGATGTTTCGTTTGGTGGCGTATTTCGATGCACTCTGGGACTGGCAGAGATGTTTGGTAATTCATTAATCAAGACGTTATCGAACCATGTCACCACTTATTCATCATCGGGCAATGTTTTCAATCACTATAGGTAAAGATCGTGTTTTTAACACCCCGCTTTCCGAACAAGGAATAGTTGGCTTTGGCATCGGCATGGCTTCGGTGGGCCATACCGCTATAGCCGAAATACAATTTGCAGATTATATATTTCCCGCATTTGATCAAGTATGTCAGGAAATAACGTATGCTTGATTAGTCTATATTATTAATCCAGTGTATCTTACCATTTATTGTGTCGCACACGTCTAAAATATACGCTCTTGTTTAATGGTAGTTAGTCAATGAAGCAGCAAAGTATCGTTATCGCAGCGGTAATGAATTCAGCATTGGCGGTTTAACTGTGCGATCGCCCAGTTCAGCTGTTGGACATGGTGGACATTACCATTCGCAAATGCCCGAAGCATACTTTGCACACACGCCTGGACTCAAAGTACGTTGACCCTTGGTAGAATGTGTCGATAGGGTTTGATACTTATTGGAATGATTTTTGTTATCATGATTTTAGATCGTAATTCCACGAAGTCCCATACAAGCAAAGGGTCTTTTGCTGGCATCAATAAGAGATCCTAATCCAGTGATATTTTTTGAACCAAAGGTTCTCTACCGTGCAGCTGGTAATTATTATGATGGGTATCTCGGTGGTTGTAATATCATGGAGATCCACTGATTAAAAGTATCATTAAATGGGATACAAGCAACCATTGTCTGTCCCATATGGGTTTTGGTAATATTGGAGGTCATGAAGCTTGAACTTGTATGCTTTTAATTGGTGGATACGATATTTTATGGCGGTTTGCAATATATCCATAAGCGTGCTTTCTTTGTTGCGGTAGTCACTCAATGTATTCGTTTTACTTCAGCCGAACAAGTTCCAACAGGCGATTACGAACTCCCTTTGGGCAAAGCAGAAGTGCTCAAACGAGGCAAAGACGTCACAGTAGTTGGATATGGGTCTCAAATCTACACCCTTGAAACAGCCATTCAGATGGCTGAGAAAAATATTTCCGGACTCTCGTGCGAATTAATTGACCTTCGAACAATTCTTCCGTGGGATATTGACACCGTTGCAAAGTCGGTAGACAAGACGGGTCGGTTGGTCATAGCACATGAAGCACCAAAGACCGCTGGATTTGGAGCCGAGATTGCGGCTAGTGTGATGGAGAGATGTTTTCTGAGATTAGAGTCGCCGATACAGAGAGTTTGTGGATGGGAGTAAGTATATCTCAGTCTGATTAGGATTGCAGACTAATAATCCCATGTTGGTGTATGAATTTATTTACATTTTATCCTTGTAGTACCCCATTCCCGCTTGTGTTTGAGAAGTTTTACTTGCCTGACGTGACCCGATGTTTTGAAGCTATTAAGAAGGCAGTCGAGTATTAACAGGACAATAAGACTGATACGCATAGAGTTTGCTTTTCATTAATGTGAAACATCGTAATTAGACAATTGGTTTATTTATCGTTTTTGGCCTTTTTTACATTATTCTAATGGTTAATAATTAGTTATAGATAATTAACGTTAAACGAACGCAATAATATATATCATGCATGCCATGCTCTCTAATAATACAATAAACTTTTTCCTTAACCATATTTCGGAAAAACTCTGATGAGCATAAACATCAATACAAACACCACACATACAAATATCACCACTACCCAAACAAAACAGGTAGTCTTTTTCGATTGTACCGTATACTGCCTCAATCGTCCACCCTCGTTCCGTAACCTATCTAAATTGCCGTTCACGGTTGCTTGCGCATCGTCAATGACCTTCTCATCACGCGCGAGTATATCTCCAAATGCAAGGGAGTTCATTTTCAGACGTTCGGCGAGAGAGACTAGATCATCCGTCAGTTCTGACTGAATTTGTCGATGATGTTGTAGTACGGACTGAGTTGACGTTGATTCGTCTGACGTCCCTTGAGAGTTCTTGCGACGGTTGGAAATTGCCGATGAAAAGAGATCTTGATAACGAAAACCATTTTATTAAAGCAATAATGGATGGGACAAAATGCTGCGTGGCAATAGCAGACTATAGAAAACATACCCATTCGTTTCTCTTGCAATGACTGAGAATTGTCAACATCTATGTCAAGACCACGCGTTCTGCGAGACTAAGTAATCCAATATGGCATTAGAACACATTAAACAATTGCAATGTCATGCAATCGTATTCACACCTGTAATAGTTCATCTTTTAGCTCTCTTTCAGCTTGTCGAACCATTTTCAGTTCCAATTCATTTTCCTTGTTCTTCTCACTCTGTGACTGCTTGGCGTGATTTACCAAGCGAGCCTGAGAATCAGAGCGATTTATTGGCGATATCTACATTGCAAACGACAAGTAAGCGTGAATTGAAAGCGAGAATTACAGAAACAAATGCCAAGTTTTCTAATAAATAGTGTAACTCGATATTAAATATTTCACATAATTACCAATTTAAATTCATCACAAATATCGTTTAGTCGTCTGATCTTTCGCGAGTATTCGCTTACGGCTGTCCTGTCTAAGCTGCCCAAACCAAAGAAAGAGTTAGGAAAAATAATTCAAAGAAAAACACTCTATTTGACTAAACGTACTTAGTTTCTTCCTTTTCGACTTGATCCAGTAACCTCACGAGATGTTTTATATTCTGTTGGAAATCACTTTAATTAAGAATTGTATGTCGACATTTGGAATGGACGCTGAGAGTACATACAGTAACAAATTTGAGCTTATTGGACCCACGAATCAATCCTTCCTCGGCGGCCTGCTTTTCGCAAACAGATAATAGTCGACGTAAATTTATTTCTGCTACAGAAGGAGTTTCGGTCGCGGAGAGAGCCATTAAGGCGAAATTCTATGCGAGCGATCATTGATTGGACGATATTGGCGAATTTCTCGTGATCCAAAATCAGTTTATATTCTGACCTTAACGAGAATATATACTAATACACGGTAAAAATTAAATCTAATACTGATAATAGGTACAGCTGATTAAGCATTCCAGACAAAAATACCAAACATTTATATGTTTTACGGACGTAGAACCAAATTAACAGATTTAGTATTTATTAGCCAAAACATGCCCCAAGCACTATTCAAAGTTTGTTTATACTGTACAGTATTAAGTATGTTGCACTCATGCTAAGTGAAAACATAGAGTCGAATCTTTCGAAACATTGGATATTACACGAATCGTTTGTTAACAAAATTTTTATTCTATTCAATTGTCGACACATACACATGCAAACTCGATAAGTCGGTCGTGCATGGTGGACCGACTTATCGAGGGATTTTAAATATTAAAATTGAGAGAAGAGCTTGGGAAGTTTTGGCTTTTTTAGGCCAAAATTGAATCATCGAGAGACCGACTTATCGAGTTTGCATGTGTGCTTCCGTTAACCGTAACTGATCTTACTAGCAATGTTTCGTACCGAAAACTCAACTGTGCATAAAGTCTTTACGACTTTCATAAGTTATAGTTATTAACTATTCCTGTTAACTTTACTATAACGGCTTGTTTTGTGAATTCGAATTAAAAGGCGTTATTTTTAGAGCTAACATATACTATACTGTAGTAATAAAAAGTTTCTTAAATAATAATTAACGTTATGGCAGTCATAATGCGATTCCAATTGATTTTTCTGCGCCCGCTTATCTGTTAAACGTGTCGTGTTTATCAAAAACGTGTACAGTTAAGATTAACGTGTTTGTTCCCTCAAACAAGAAAAGCGTAATTAATATGTGCTATGATACACTAGTGCTAGCATTGGTGAAAAAATTTTTAAACTCTTTTTTCCCACGTCCCGCTGTTTTTGTAACAGGAGTTTTTTAACGCATGGGAATTCTACATTAAAAGATCACTTCAACACTTGCGCTCTAAAAAATGCTTATGAGCTCCGTTCGATATTTAACTCGAAATTCTGGCTCGGCGGCTTGATTTTTCAATTTATTATGATTACAAGATACACAATGGTTTAATCAGGTGCTTGTGTCATATTGATGAACAAAATTGGTTTATTTTTGTCAAGAGGACAAACCTTGATGTTATCTTCATCTTTTAAAGGGAGATTAAGATGTCAAGCGAATTCTACTCTCGGCTTTCTTCTGATTTCGCTAAAATGTTACAGGATGGAGAAAAGTATGATTTAATTATTCATGCTGGTGAAGGAGAAAACAGAAAGCAATTCAAAGCGCATACATTGATACTAACAACTCGATCGAGCTACTTTAAAGCTGCATTGTCTGAACAATGGCTTAGAAAGACTGATGAATGTTACTATTTTGAAAAGCCGAACATTGAACCTGAGGTTTTTGAAATTGTTCTAAAGTAAGTGCGAGGATCCTCACGTCCATTATCATCCAAGAAAAACCGAGTACCAATATTTCTATTTTTTTTTCTGGCGTTGCAGATACTTGTACACTGGGCATGTGGATATAACGAAATGCGACGATTCTACTATTTTCAAACTGCTGCTAGCATCCGACGAATTGAACCTTGATGAACTTCTTCAGTTTGCACTGGATAATCTTATTGAATCGAGAGCAACCTTCATCTGCGCGCAACCTATTCATTTGCTCGCTTTAGTTTTGCGACTCGAGTCATGCCGGAGACTTGACGCTTGTTTCGAAACATGCTGTCATATGAAATATGCGAAAGATGTATCGGACAGGAGAGAAGAAGCATGTCATCTCATTAGTCGAGAGTTGGATATACATGAGGCATCTGCTGCTGGTGACTTACATAGGGTACAAGAACTATTCCAGTTTCATAGCGAAGGACGTTCCGAAGATTTATTTATGTTTGCAAACGATATGAAAACGACTACTGGCCTCACGCCGTTGCATTATGCGGCTTCCAAAGGCCACTACGAAGTGGTAAAATGGCTTGTCGATACCGCAGGCGCTGTCGTTGATTTGGAAGATTTTACTGGAGAAGTAAGCAATGACCTTGAATATGACGAATGGTGGGGGGAGGGGATGTCATGTTTATTATCAATAAAATACTCAAATGATTTACCTTACATGTATTAGACAGCACTTATGAAAGCTTCGTTCAGAGGTTATGCATGCATAGTATCTTTCTTGCTTGATCGTGAGGCTAAAGTGAATCGGAAAGACTCTGATGGATGGACTGCACTTCATAATGCTGCGGCACAGGGCCATCTTCGGATCGCGATGCATTTACTTGAAAATACAGACACCATTGTCAACATGGAAAATGACCAAGGGTTCACCCCTTTGAGTAAGTTTGGATGGTAATTCGTGAGCGAAAAACATGTGACGCTATTTGCTTGTCTGCAATAACTATATTCTTTTACTTCCAAGTGAACGCTGCAGCACGAGGACATTTGGAAATTATAGAATATTTGTTGGAAATGAATGCAAACCCGTTTGTCAAGAACGCGCACGGAGACACAGCATATGATATTGCAGCTAAATCTCTAAACCGGCGTTTGTGTGAGACATTGGAGGAGGGAGAACGCAAATGGACGAAAAGAAACGGCGAACGCGAGCGTAAGCTTAATACAATCATTTCATAGTTTATAACATGATACATTCGACTAATGCAAGTTATTCATTCTGTGATTAACTAGCGGCTTTTCCATATCATAACGGGAAACTATTGATAGTTTATGAGAATCAGCGTGCGCCAGCAGGCAACGTTTTTCGAGGTTCACGTCACTTCTCGGAATCGACACTTCTACCGAGTGATCCTTGTGGTCCATGGTCACTTCCGAACGGACAGCCCATGACGAGAGCGAATTTACTATTGCCGTATAAGAACTTGGGATGGGCACATACTAAGTGGGTAATAGACATGAGCGAGTCACAGTTAGATGCGGAAGGATGGCAATATGCCAAGGACTTTCATGATGACGTGTGGACAGCATCGCCTAGCAGTAAGAGAGGATCCTGTGTTAGAAGGAGAACACGGCTTTGTTATATGGGATTGAGGGTCCCAGATATCTGACTTTGTTCAAATGTTTCGAGTCAATGTGGACAACGTCCAAATATATGAATCGAAGCTGAACACAACGGCAATTATAACACTAGAACTTCTTTGATGAGCTACGCTACCTGCCGGTTGTAGGCTCCAGCGATAGTTTTGTTCGTATATAAATAAATTCCATAGAATAGAACTTTTAAATGTTTTTTTTTTACACAAGTTATTTTCTTAAAGTGTTTTGGCCTTTTGCTCCTCAACGAGTAGATGGTTATTGTATATATATGATAGTACCTCTTAGAAATAGTTATTCTTAATGAAAGATAATATCACAATGTATTCTATTTATAACTATTTATTAAAATGTTATTTGTATAAATTCTGATTCTACAACGTAAAACTATATTGTTCTAGGAGAGACCAAACGCTGTAGTCGTCGTCTTTTACTATTCTATTCGCAGTGTAATGGCTCTTATTAAATGGTGTACTTGATAATGGATACGTATAAAATCACGTTCTTATTAGACACATTCTGTAAGTCAAATAGTAATGCGTGAACTATAGAAATTCAATGGTTATAGCAACCAATTAATTTACCTCTCTTAATAAAACCGTAGTCTGACCGTGAATTGCAAAGTTTTCTGATAACTTGTCGAAAACGTTCGATTCTTCATACCCCGAAGAATTATCCAAATGACAATACATAAATTTGGCGTTGCTCACCAATATGAGAGGCGTCCACCATTATGACCGGGAGTGGATCGAACCGAAAACGAGTTCTTTACAGGTACGTCTCATTCCAAAGTGGTATTGTGAGCTGTTCAGATCAAGGGTCCATTTTATTGATATAATAAATTAATTGAAGATTGTCTGGAATGGCATCCCATTCTTCCACCATAATCCTCTTGTAACCTTTATTTGATGATATTAATATTGAGATTGGTTTCTCCCGTAGTACGTATCAATATTGTGTTATACAAATCCTCTGCATATATATATGAATCTTCTGCTTCAGACAGACACATTCTGATATGGAGTGGCTAACGAAAAATCTTCAAGATGAAAATATTCGATTTTATCCATTCGATGACTTCACTAATATACAATACATTGGTAATGGTGGATACGGAATCGTTAGTTGCATACAAACTTATGGTTATCAAAGTGACGAGGAAATAATGGATGCCTTTGTCAAAGAGGTTATTATTAAACCATGACGCCGATATTTTATATTATATGATTAATAAAAGGAACAATTTTTAGCTTAAAATTCATCGTAAAGTTGATGACCATCCCAACATTATCCGATTCCTCGGAGTGAGCAGAGGGATTTCAGTCGCATTTACATTGTCTGTGTTAGAGCCAACGTGCGTTATGCATAGCAGCATTGTTTATCATACTGATTTTTTTGTTTTCAATAACAGAACCGACAGATTCATCCGAAAGACATTTGATGGTTTTTGAGTATGCGGAGGGGGGCTCGTTGAGAAACTACTTAAAAAAATCTATTGAATTGGACTGGATAAAGCGATGTCGATTTGGTATAGATATTAGTAATGGACTGGGATATCTTCACAAGTTAAATATCTTGCATAAAGACCTGGTAATAGTAAGGCAGTAAACGTCATAAAGTTATTATATGAGCATGTGGTTTTAATATTACTATTAATATCATTTTCGACGTTTTAAGACTTCCAGCAATGTCTTGATTCACGCAGGCAAGGCTAAAATAACTGATTTTGGTTTATCTGATGTGACCATAAGCCAAAAGAGTACCTCATGCCATGATGGAAATTCTGCATGTCTTGATTCCAGATGCTTTAATGGTAACTTTCACAAGTGGGATAAGAAATCAGACATATTTAACCTGGGGGGTGGTATTATGGGAAATATCTAGCAGAAAGCCTCCCTGTAAAGGACTTTTAACATACAGTATATTGATATACAGCTTTATAGACTTAATGGTGGTCATGAGTCTCCTGTTGTAGGTACACCAGAACAGTATATTGAATTATATTCAATATGTTGGGATGATAATCCTGAGAAACGGCCTTCTTGTGAACAGATTTATGATGAATTAAAGATAATAATAATTGAACAACAACAAAGAGAATTGAATCTCCATTCTCAAGAGAAGCTGGAGTAGATGCAATACAAACGCATGAACTTTCAGATAAGCTATTACAGATTTATAACAAAAACATCTTACAAGGAAAATCTGGAAAACAAATTGCTGATTTAATTAAGGATTGATTAAAGAAAAATCAACATTTTTAGTTTGAATTATTTACCAGAATTAAGTCTCATAATAACTGTGGGCAGTGTTGCTGGCTCATTGGATTTTTTTACAATAATGGAATAATAGTTACCACAAGTTTTACTCAAACAATTTATTGGTATCAATTGTCAGCAGATAATGGTTATAATATGGCAAACTGTAGTCTTGCTTATTGTTATATTATGGGAATTGGAGTAAAAAAAGATGGACAAAAGGCTGTTGAATTATATCAAATGGCTGCTGAACATGGAAGTGCTAGAGCACAATGCCATCTTGGTTACTGTTATCAGAATGGAATTGGAGTCAAAAAAGATGAAACAAAAGCTGTTGAGTTGTATCAAAAAGTAGCTGAACAAGGAAATGCTGGAGCACAATGCAATCTTGGTTACTGTTATTACTTTGGACTTGGAATAGAAAAGGATGAACAAAAGGCAGTTGAATGGTATCAAAAAGCAGCTGAACAAGAACATGCAGTTGCACAATATAATCTTGCTTTGTGCTATGAAAATGGAACTGGAGCCAAAAAAGATGAAACAAAAGCTGTTGAATTGTATCAAAAAGCAGCCGAACAAGAACATGCAATTGCACAATATAATCTTGGTTACTATTACTGTTATGAAAGTGGAATTGGAGTTAAAAAAGATGAAGCAAAAGCTGTTGAATTGTATGAAAAAGCAGCTGAACTGGGAGACATTGGATCACAACGTAATCTTGGTTACTGTTATCAGAATGGAGTTGGTGTCAAAAAAAATGAAACAAAAGCTGTCAAATTGTATCAAAAAGCTGCTGAACAAGGTGACACTAGAGCACAATACAATCTTGGTTACTGTTATCAGAATGGAGTTGGAGTCAAAGAAGATGAAACAAAAGCTGTTAAATTATACCAAAAAGCAGCTGAACAGGGAAATGCTAGAGCACAATTACAATGCAATCTTGGTTATTGTTATGAAAGTGGGATTGGAATCAAAAAGATGAAACAAAAGCTGTTGAATGGTATGAAAAAGCAGCTGAACAGGGAAGTGCTAGGGCACAATGCAGTCTTGGTTACTGTTATCAGAATGGAGTTGGTGTCAAAAGAGATGAAACAAAGGCTGTTGAATTGTATGAAAAAGCAGCTGAACAAGGAGACATTGGAGCACTATGCAATCTTGGTTATTGTTTATGTTATGAAAGTGGAATTGGAGTCAAAAAAGATGAAACAAAAGCTGTTGAATTATATCAAAAGGCTGCTGAACAAGGAGATTCTGGGGCACAAGATGAACTTAAAAGGCTTGGAATATAAACAGATAGTAATGAAAAGGTTCTGAGTAAGAAAGCTGTTAATTCTGGGGCACTGGGAAAAGCTTAACATTAAATTTATTAATATTAGTAATTAGCGAATTTATTTTTTATTAGAATATTTGACTCATATGAGGTTTGTTTTATAACACATTTGCTGTAACAAGTATATTTACAAACTGTCAACCAGAGTTCTATTAGTATTAGTGTTATTTATACATATTAATATTAATATACACTGCTTGATGTTAATCTTTCAAACAGTAACATTCGTTCATTGGTTGATTTGTTGTAAAGTTGTGGCATAGAAAATTGGGACATTTAACTCTTCAACAGCACATGAACAAAAAATTTGATGGAAGAAATTGATGTCTGTTGAATCTATATACATAATAATAGTAATAGTCAAATGTGATTATGATGGTGCCAAGAGCTACTTGCTGGAAAAAACTTTATTGATAACACATGTCCATTGCTATATATTCAAGAAAAAAGCCTGTTACTTCAAATTAGAATGGACTTTACAACTATTACGGTCAAACCTCGTTATACCGAAGTGTCAGGGGAGGTATCTATTAACAAAGTTAGGCCCTAAGGTCAAGCAATATTCGGTATAAACAGACTTATTATTATGTAAATAATATCTTTGTTTGAATATAATTAAACAATTATACTAATCAGTAACAAATGAATCTATTCGCATAATTAAACAATATGTACGAATATCATAATGATCACTGCATTTAAAATACTACAATTGATACATATATCGGCGATCAAAAATCATGACCAAAAATCGTATGCTACAGCCAATCACTATTCTAAAATTTTATCTCGTGATAAACCTTGGTATAATAATAAAGAGATTAGTAGCATATGTAAAAATCCTGCATCGGACTTCGGTAACGGTATAAAGAGATTTTACTATTAAATTCGTTATAACGAGGGAATTTTACTATTTAGCCGGTAATATCTCATCGAAAAGTTGAGAAAGGCATGCGAAGCATTTCTTTGCAGAGGTTTCTAATAACTCTTTTTAGAACTGAAATAATTAAAGCTGGTCAAATTTCTCTTATTTCTGTGCCAAAGTGCCACTTGTGATTTTAATTGCTTAATAAGTTTTTGTTGAACAAAGTCCCGAGGCATGCTTTAAATCCGCCGACTCTCTACGACACGGATGTGAAAAAGTAAAATTCTCCTTCATCGTTTACGGGCCATTGACAAAGAATTACGCTTAATTGAGAAAAAGGGGCAAGTAGATAACAAAATTTGAAGTCAAATTTGAGTGGCCTTGTGCGGCTTCGGAAATATTTCACTTCTTTGTTTGACAACATTTCAATAACGAAGGGAAAACGGGGGGAGCCAGAATTCCTTCGGTATAACGAAAATTCGGTTTGACTGTACTATTATTGCCATTTGAGCAGATGTAACCCGTTCGGCCATTTATTATGTGGTGACATTGAAAACAATCATTGAAGATAATATGCAGCGATACGTAATCTCTCGTGTATGATGGCGAAATCCCAGTGACACAAAATGATTATAACTACGATTATAACGTCAGTACAAGAAAAATGGTCGCTTAGACTGTCCCAATTTTCTTGCCCTTGTAAAACTGTAATAATTTCCTCATTTATCAAAATATTGTCCCTAGTACGCCATATTTTTTTTCGTTCGCTATTGTTACTATACTCGTACCCCGGTTATATTCACAACGTTTATAAAAATAAATGTCTTTATACAATAAGATATACTGTACACTTAGATCCCAAACCCCGCTTATATTCCCACTTTGAGGCGAAACAAAAGGGAGATATAAACGGGGTGTGACTGTATTTTCTGGTTGAAAAAACATACTACTGTGTAGTCTCTGATATTATTGAAAAACAAAACGTATTCTCCGACCGCGCGTTTCCAAGATTATACTCGCTCTTAATCTTGAGACAATCTTTCGAAATCGACGTAGATTTCGAGATTAAATAGCAATCCAGGAGAAACGCGTACAAGACCGATAATCAGATCGTGAGTATAAATCGTAGCTAATTGTCACATATCTCGAAGTAGGAATATCGAAAGGTTCCGTTTGAAAAGAGCTAAATCTCAAGGCCCATATACCAACACTCTCCCGGGTATATTGCGCGACAGCGGTAAGTTCTGACAACGAGGGCTCTGTCTCAACGAAAATCAGCCTGATCCAAAAACAAAAAATTGGATTGATACACATAGTGTCAAAGAATAAAGAAGGAAAAAGATGTTGAGAAATATGTTCTTTCTTTACGCCTTACCAAAACAAGCCACAAAAAACGAAATACTATTTTTGGAAGAATGATTACGATGTAACCAAAATCTGTCGATAGATTAGTGCATGTTACCCCTTTGAATTGACGTAGATTTTTGTTACATAGTGACCATTCTTCAAAATAGTATTTCGAAAGAACAAATTTCTCAACAACTTGTAAACGGAGACTACGTGTATCAATCCAATTTTTTGTTTTCGGGATCAGGCTGATTTTCGTTGAGATAGAGCCCCCATTGTCAAGCACGCGTACCTTGCACTATTGTTTATATACAACGGAGTCTCCGTACTGCGTACTATATTCATGATATTAGTATTTTAAAAGAGATATTCGCTATAAGCAATCGTTCATTAATGTAACTGCCGTTGACTGACGCAGGAACAATTCACGTTGCGAGATTTAATATACAGACTAAAATCACTATTGTCAGCCACTGGGATTCAACCGTATCTACAATACGTGTCGAATAAAATAATAATAATAATTCGCATCATGCTATGGATACTCTAACCGAAAACCTCTCGATAAATGCAA